>PVKS010000979.1:111418-159642 GCA_004027875.1 Aplodontia rufa
TACTTTCTATAATAAAATCCACTACGCTTGAAAAAAAAAAAAAGTTGTAAACTCAGATTCTATCTCTGGAGACACATTTCGGGAACATCAACCTTGTGGCAGTTGGCAGAGGGATTGGAGAAAAGATACAACAGGCTTCCTGTCTCATTCAGAAGCCACGAAACAATAACAAGCAGGAGGCCAGAGGCCTAAGGAGAGCAGGGCTGTGCGAAGGTGGAGGGGAATGAGACTGACGGTCGAGGTGGGAACAGCAAGCAGGCACAGAAGATGGCTTAGGTTAGAGGCTGGGAGAATGGTGGTCAGTGCAACTCTGAAGACAGGAGAACAATCAGCCTGAAGGGAAAGACATGAGCTTTGTTTCTTTGAGTTTAAGATAACAAAGTTCCAGGGCCCGAGTACTAAAGAGGTATAGCCAGGCAAATGCCATCCAGGAATTCTTTGCACATGACTTCAAGGGCTGGCCTGACTGCTGTTTTGATCAATATTCAGCATATCAACTATCTACATGGGTTAACAGCTGGGGCCCAAGTGTCAATTGTAAAGACATTTCCCAGTGACGGGTACATATAGGGTTCAACATAGAGTCACACTCCTTTCTATTTGAGGTCTCAGGAGGGAGAGACTGGCTGAAAGGCTGAGTAAGTAAAAGTCTGGCCCTGGACCAATACCACAACCTTGACTCTTGAGTGTGTCCAAGTATGTAGCAGGACTGCAAAGCTCCCTGCACCTGGGGAGCATTCTGAGGGCATTGAATATTTAGGTAATGATAACCTAGTTAGTAGTATTTCTTAGTTCTCTATAATTAGGGGAAAGGTGTTTTGGAACCATGTAAAAGTCTACATCATTGACTATGTCTTAAGAAAATGCAGTTCCAGCTGGGCGTGGTGGAGCATGCCTGTAATCCCAGTGACGTAGGAGGCTGAGGCAGGAGGATTGCAAGTTCAAAACCAGCCTCAGAAACTTAGTGAGGCCCTTAGTAACTTAGTGAGACCTTATCTCAAAATAAAAAACAAAAAGGAGAGGGGATGTGGCTCATGAAAAACTAAATAAAAATTGCTTCTCTCTCTCTCTTATAGTCCCTCTCTCTTTAAAAACAAAAAAAATGTATTTTATTTAGATGTGCATATTTTGCATTAAATCATTCTATCAATAAAAATGTTAATTCAAAGTTGTAGATTCCGAAATTTTAAGCTATAAACAACTTCTGTTATCATCCCTCAGAGGGCAATTTTAAATTTTTTAGAACAGAAAGGAGCCCTAGAGAGTCTAGTTTTCTTCACCAACTTTTTGTATAGCTGAGTGGCAGAGGCATGGTCCCCAAATACTCTTTGTAACTATGCATTTGCTTTGACTGCTCATGTTCTATCTTAAAAAGTCAAGGCATCCTCATATATAATATTTATTTAAAAAGAATAAAAACATGGCATTTACTCCTCTTCCACGGAGAAAGCTAATGCTTCAATGCGGTAGCCATGCTTCCTAGCGGCCAGTACTGCCAGTCCACGTGTCTCATGCCAGCGTGAGCAGGGTACATCCAGCCCCAAACTCCTTTTCACAAACAAGTTAACTAGGCCCAGAGAAACATGGAGCCTTGGCCAAGTCCTCAACTTTGTCACCTCTTTTCTTTCCCCACAGCATTCAGTTCCTTCTGGACACCCAGCAAATGCTATGTTTGAATCATTTGAAGGCTAGATCCTAGTAGTGACAAGAAGAGGTGACAGACCCAAGGGTGGGCCCATGAGAATGTGCACATGAATACACGTGGCCATGTAGCACTGATCTAGTACCGGCAAGAAGTGGTATATGCAAAGGTGTCCCCATGGATATGTGTGTGTATGTGGCCACAACATGTAGGCATGTATTATAGGTGTCAGCAGTGTACAGGTAAGGAGGGATGAGACACCGAAGGGTGGTCTTGTGTGTGCTTGCATGTGTATATGTATGTGTGAGTACAAGTCACAGGGCAGGCAAGAAGAGATGATACACCTGGAGGTGGTCCTGTGTACATGTATGTGTATGTGTGTGTGTGTGTGCACGCACGCGTGCGCGTGTGTGCGTGCATGCAAGTGTGTGTACACATCCAGGCAGATATACTTGCTGACCCTCCAGATTTACATTGCTACTGGTTCCATTTTGCTTCAACTTCAAGCTTCATCTCTGCTCAAGAGACTCCTGAGTTCACTGACTCAGTAGATCAGCACTAGTGTAAAACTGTATACCTCTTCACATGTCAAGTACCAGGGCCAAAAAAGAAAAAAAAAAAAACATAACAAGGTAGAGACTCTCCTTCATTTCACCTGTAGGGTCACAGATAGCTACATTCTCTGCATAATCAATTTGTTCTGGGAAGTCTGGGGGTATTAGTGAAATTTAGAGTGAGCAATTGCTTCTCAATTGAAAGGGATAAGGTCATTTAGGAAGGTGGCTTATCTAGGCTCTTACCCTGTTGAGAACAGAGGAGGGATTTGAACTGATCTGTCAAACTCCCAGTCATCTCTACAAAATACTACAGAGGGACTGGGGGTGTCACTCAGTGGTATAGCACTTGCCTAGCATATGCAAGGCCCTAAATTCAATCCCTAGTACCACAAAAAATTAAAAAGTAGAAAAAAAAAATAGAGAACCTGAGAGAGTACCAGCCATTAGTCACTAGGAGTGAAAATATACATCACTGACAGAGGATGTCCCCATCTCAGATTTTTTCCAAAATGATTACCAGCTGGTAGCTGTGGCCAGAGGCACACCTGGTATGTCCTAGGACAGAAAATCCCTTGTATTGTCAATTCAGGTTCAGAAGAAGTCTACAGTATTTCTGAAAAGTAAACAGTTGGAGATCATATAAAACATGTTCTATGCTCATAATTCTCCAAGAACTCAGAAGCTTAGAGGTCAGGGGTATGGAGTTCCCTGAAACTGCCCTGCAGGAACCAGATATGATACACACCATTTAAGAAGTCTCGCTGTGTTTCTAAGACTTGATTGATGTCTTGCACCCAGGCCTGCTGGATGTCTGAGTTGGCGGCTTGCATAATGACCCTTTCGGAAGTCTCCCTGTTCATCAGGGCGAATTTGCAGGGGTCATTGTCCACGTTCTCCTCTAGGACCAAATAATTCATCTGAAAAAAAAATACGTTGATCATTTTGTATTGAAGTTGTACAAAATACATGCCTATTACTGTACCTCCTTTTATCTCAGGAGAGGTTTCCAAATTCTTCCCTGAATTTAACCAGAAATACTTTGCTTTTTGCCTTTGGGTGAATGACATGAACTGGTGGGAGGGTGGGGAGGGGCTCTGCAGATCATGCTGGAGACCGGCCCACAGCCTGTAACCGATTCCCACGGGCGATCGCTGTTTTTCCTCAGCCTCCTTGTTGGCAGGCCGAGAGGTCTTCAAGGTTCTGGGTCCTCACCACCGCAATACCTCGTCTCAGGGATGCAGCTCCGAGAACTTGGCTCTCCCCGCTGCACCCCTTCTGGTGCCCTCACCTTGATGCTCCTTTTGAACATGTAGCCCGGGGTAAGGGAGCCCTTCCTGAGCAGTTCACTGAAGATGACAATCTGCTCAAAGAGGAACACACGCCTCTCTTTGGTCCGGGACTGCATACCGGCATCCAGCTCGATCACATAGAATGTGTCCTGCTGCAGCAGCTTGCCCTGGGCAGTTAGGGTGCCCTAATGGAGACAAGAGCCAGGAGAAGCCAGTGAGAAGAGGGCAGTGGACACAGCCCTTTTGGGCCACATGACCTCCACTTGTGGGGACACAGACAAGAGACTGACGCTAAAAACCTTTGGGCTCTAATAAGACACTGAATTGGGGACAGACTAGGACCACAGGGACAGACTAGGGCCACTTTCCTATTCACACAAAGGCCCAGAAGGAAAGGGAAACAAGATAAGAGAACCATTAAGAAATAGTTCTCAGAAAATGCAAGGTAAAGGTAGAACTACTAGCTTAAAAGACACAGGGATTTATTCTGGCCCTTTGTGTTTTTTTTTTATTAAAGGAGAATAAATAGTAGGTAACACTTGAAGCTAGACGTGGTGTTTTTAACCTTGCAGCTCTGAGAACTGTGCCTGCCTGGCTCCCTTGCAGCATGGGCCAAGCACCTGGGGCACTCTTGCAGCCATGAACCTAGAACCAACTTGTGGCCAAGAGATGTGAGGCAGGCAGGCCTGCAAGTAACCTGATGAGCCAGGCCCCTTTATTTAGCATGGGGAGAGTGAAGTTTTGGTGTCCTGCTAAGGTCAACAGGTGCAGTTGGGTTACCATAGATGAGTCCCTCCATTTTATCAGGTGGCAGACACTTCTCTCGGTCATGTGATTCTTCATCAAATTCTCTAGCTACCAGGCCACATGCTACATAGCTGAGGAGGTAGAGTGTATTTGGTTTGCTAGCTTCTGATGAGGTTTTCAAAAACATAATCAAAGGGAATATGCCCAATCCAGCAAGTCAACACAGAATCTATCAGAAAGCCTCACTTTTTCTATAGTTCTGCAACAAAAAGATCCTGACATCTGAGACAGAGGGCAGAGGGCCTCCTCTGTAGTGCACTTTCTCAGGTGATGACTTTTGCCCTTTAGTGCAAACATGGGCCATTCCCTGCATGTGGTGTCTTATTCCAAACATTACCTGGCACAAGCGTCATTTTTCTTTTGTGTTCCTGAGAAATGCTTGCCCTCTGCTTGGATCCTGGCTCCTTCCTGCCAAGGTCAGCAGCCAAATGGGCTTATCTCTACCCTGGTCCAAAGTTAATATTAAGCCAGTGACCAGCTAGCCAGGAAAGCTCAAAAGGCTCTATTAATATTACACAAGAACCTGATCACAGGGTAGAGGCAGACAATGCTACAGAAAAAGCCAGAGGATTTGATGGGGAGGGAATTAGAAAGAGGGGGATCCAACTTCTCCCCAATCCAAAGCCATGGACTGATGGAGGAGAAATGCATTCACTGTCCTTACCAATTAGCTGAAGGGAAGCAAAGCAGATTCTCTGCAGTTCGATGAAAAGAGAACAGTGCTGCTTGATTTAAAAGAGAAAAGAACTGTATGTTCCTGTATGTGGCCTTACTCCTCACTTGGATCAGATGGTACAATCAGAAACCATTCCCCCAGCAACCCAGAGAAAGCCAAGCCAGACTCCTGTTCAGAAAACAACAGGACTTCAAAATTGAAGAGAAAAAGGGATCATTTGGCTCATTCAGCTTAGCTTCACACTTGACATAATGCCAAGAGAGAAACTGTCAAAGTCCCATGACTAAAGAGAAGACACAAACTCAAGAGTGGATTTCTGCAGAGTAACCCTGTGTAAGTGAATAGCTCAGGTCTATAGTGGAGAGCTTGGAACCTATGCAAATGAACAGCAGTAGAGATCCTCCACCCAGTTCCTATCACTCCCAAGCATGGAAACCAGACAGGGACACACAGGACAAGAAGGACAAGACCATTTGTCTTAAGAATGACATGAGTTGCTGGGCATGGTGGTGCATGCCAATAATCCCAGCAACTTGGGAGGCTGAGGCAGGAAGATTGAGAGTTCAAAGCCAGCCTCAGCAATGTAGCAAAGTGCTAAGCAACTTAATGAGATCTTGTCTTAAAATAAAATATAAAAAGGACTGGGGACATGGCTCAGTGTTTAAGCATCCCTGGGTTCAATCTTCAGTAACAACAACAAAAACAAAAATGCCACGAGTCCAACTCCTTCACCCAAACCTGAGTATATAGCACCTCCTAAATTCTGGTTTAGCTGAGGTGGGAGTAGGGTGTGGGGAGGAGGTAATTTCTTAATTATCTCAGCTTCTAGGAATCCTTTTTCTCCAAAAATGAAATCTTAGGTGGCAGGATTCACCAGAGAAACAGGATTAGAAACCCCACATCTTTTTGTAGAGAAATTAGCAACTACTAGGTGCTAATCAATAACTGTGTTGGTTATAATTTTATCATATTACTATTAAAACATACTACATTTAATTTATGCGATTTGGACGTTGACTTTTTTTTAAGAGAGAGGGATAGAGTGAGAAAATCAGTTTTATTTAGTTTTTTTTTTAATCTGGTTTTTGTTTTTCCAACCCTTAGTTGTATATGTGGTGCTGGGGTTTGAACCTGAGTCCTTACACATGGCAGACAAGTGCTTAAACCTCTGAGCCACTGTTCTAGCCCCTGGACATCAACTTTTAACAGCCATTTATTAACTAGAAATCAGGAAAGTCAATTTGTCATCCAATGTTCACTGTTAAAAGCTGAACCGTGTCTCCTTCCATCCCCAATTCACATGTTGGAGTCCTGACCACCATGCCAGTACCTCAAATTGTGACCTTATAGGGAGATGGGGTCTTTACAGAGGTAATCAAGTTGAAGTAAGGTCATTAGTCCAAGCCCTAACGGACTATGACTGATGTCTTTATAAAAAGGGTAAATTTGGACATAGAGACACATCCAGAGGGAGGGCAATTTGAAAACACAGGGAAAAGCCATGTGGGCATGAGACAGCTTCCACAAGCCATGGAGAGGGTCCTAGAACACACCCTTCCCTCCTGGTGCTCAGAAGGAAACATCTCTGATAATACCTGATTTCAGACTTCCAGGCTGCAGGACTGTGGAGATAAATTTCTATTGTTTAAGTCACCCATTCATGGTATTTTATTATGACAGCCCTAGCAAACCTGTGTGTTCGCTTAAACTGAAATCCTTGGGACATCTGTCTATTCCTTTAAGACATGGTTCTTCTCTTCAAACATCAGAAATATGTTCTGAGATGTTTTAGAACTTTAAATGTTCACTAATCTAAAAATCCTGTCTCTATATAAATCTCTTTAACAGAACCCCCTCTAAAAAAAAAAAAAAACAACAACAAAACGTGTTCATTTTCCTACATAGGAACCACTCCCATTACACATCCTGCTATCCTGTTGTCCCCAGTGTTCTCACTCAAGAAGGACGAGGGAAGAGCTCATTGCCAGGTTGCTATAAAGAACCCTGGGTCTTTCTAAACCCCTCGGAATTCTGATTCCAGTTTGGCCAAGAGCTCTATTTCTGTCCCATCACTGGACTTCCTAAATAGACATGTCTTCCAGACCTGTGAAGCAGAGAGGCCCAGGGAGAGGGGGCAGGAGACAGGGCTTTGTAGAGAAGAGGCCTCAGTAGGGCTCAGGACTCCCACCCAGAAGAGGAGGGGCTGGACGCATTCCCAGAGGCTCACCTCAAAGCCCTGCAGGCGTCCCAGGTTCATCATGTCATTGCAGCGTTTGGGAACAAGGCACATTAACTCCACGGCTTTCTGTGGGAAAGTACAAGTCACTCAGGAGAGAGAACAGCCATCAGGCAGGAAGCTCATGGTGATTGAGGGCTGGAAGACAGGGGCCTTGCCTCTTGGTAGTGCCTTTATTCTAGGAAAGCATGTGGTCCATGCTTCCCACTCTCAGAGGATTGTGGGGTTCTGTTTAGATGGGGGGTGCTGTTCATCAGAGCAAGGGCTCCATGGAAGCCACACACATGGGGGCAATGTTACCTAGTCTACCCCTTTCCTCCCCCTTGCTTTCCCCTCCTCATATTTTCTTTCTTCTCACTGTTGCTTCCTCATTGCCCAACTAACAGCTTAGCCTGGCTTGTAAAGCACTGGAGATTTTGACCTAAAATAACCTGCCAGAAAGGCTGTAACCTCTTTGGCTTAAAATAATCCCCATGGCTACACAAAGGACTTCACTTAGGGAGTAATCCTTGGAGTGGAGGTGGGGGATGAGAGTGGAATGTTTAATGTTAGAGTACTTGGATTTGTGGATAAAGTTACATATTGGATCTGCAATGTCATTCACTCTCTGGAGGATGTTAAAAGGGCCCAACACCCCTTTCCCACCACATATCTCCTGTAGCCACAATGAGAACAGCATTGGGCGAAGCACTGGGCTGGCCCAGGGCAGAATTCTTGAGTTCTGGGAAACAACACTCTGCTCATTGACCAGCCGTTCCTCATGCTGCTGAGAATGAGGGGAGTTGGTCTGGACCCTTGGCTCTCCTGAGATAATCTTTTCCCTTTAGGAACAGACACCTAATATAGTCCCTAAGCACAGAAAGCATTACAAACAGAAAGCTCACCTCGATATCGGAACACTCCAAACCAGCCTTCTCGCTGTATCTCAGGAAGTCCTATCAAGAAGGGGAAACAGTGCAGGCAGAGAGGGGTGAAATCAGTTAGTAGAATGGTCAGAGAGCTATAAAAAACCTATTGCAAAAATGTAACAACACTCCAAAGACTCTCCTTCTCACCAGAGGTGACAATGGTCTGTAGCGGCTGAGAAATGAAATGATGAATCAGGTTAGATGTAATGACATACAGAAGACCTCCTGAACATTCAGGATTTCAAAGCTAGGGGAGATGTGGAGGGAGGGAAGGAAGAAAGGGGATGATGACAGGACAGGACGGGAGGAAGGACAGTCCAATCTCTCTCTTCCATCTAGTCTCATATTTCCACAAGAAAAATAAAGTCAAATTATTATTTAAAATAAAATATGATCAGGCTGGTGTGGTGGCTCGGCGGTTACAACGCTTGCATGTCATGCGTGAGTACACGGGTTCGAGCCCCAGCACCATGTTCACAACTAAGTGTCAGAGCAACAAAAGCTATGTGAAAAACTCAATAAAAACTGATTCTCTCTTTCTCTCTCTCTCATTTTCCTTCTCTGTTAAAATAAAATAAAATAAAATATGATCAAATTTTAGGTATCACTCATTTAAGGTTTGTAGGGCCTTGTCTTTTCCTTCTTTCCTCACTTGTATTCCACTCTGATTTTATGTCTTTTTTTCTTTTTAGTTTTCAAAGTCAGTGAAAGAAAGTGAATTGAAAAAAGAAAATCAAGTAATAATAAACTTTAATGGCAGAAATGAGCTGTACAAATTATCTGTGGGAGAAGCTGACAAAATAATACAGCAAACCAGGGGAAAGTCTGCTCCTCAAAAGCCCACACCTGACCCCCAGTTCCTGAACCCTCAGGACAGCGTGAAGGACACACTCCCAAGCTCTGCTGCCCACTGACCCCAGCCTGAGGAGATGCTTCTCCAGCCCTGGCCCAGGCTCCCAGCTTCTTACCTTGAGGAGCAACTGGTATTTTGTTATTCTCTGAATGGGCTTGATAAGGAAGTCGCTAAGTGTCAGTCTTTGATTTATCTCCTGCTTTACCTCCTGAAACACAAGGGAGCTATGTTAGAAAGAAAGGAACCCAAGAACTGGGTGCTATGGCTCAAGGTTCCGAGGCATGGATCACTGGTCCTTATGATTTTCAGTAAAGTTTAAGAATCTTCAAGTCATGACAAAGGTAGAACTGTCTACACGTTTGTTAGGAATTCCATATCACACATGCCACCATGGCCTTCTTGCCTGGCTACTCTGCTTTCATGGCAAGCAATGTCACTCCCTGGGCCTCTCGCCAGTCTTGGGAGACAAGCTGGAATAGGTTCTGTTGGTTGCTCCAGAGCAGAGCAGAGTCCCAGAAGGGCTGTCCCAAGGACAGAGTGGCCCTCATGGCAGGGCCTTGATTTCCACACACTCCATTGAGGGCTCCTTCCAAAAGAAGGTGTTGCCTCTCCAACAACCAAATCCATCCTTCAAGGCTCAAACCTCTGGGAACAGAACCAAGACTATGAAGTACTGCAAACCCCTCAACCTAGGGGGAGGGCTTCAGTAAGCAATCCCAGGGGCCTGAGTAGGAGAGGTGTGGGTGAGATCTGCTCTGGGTCACTAGGGAAGGACCAGAGCTTCCAATCAGTCTGTTACAGAATCATTCTGCTAATGGAGGCTCCTCACTGCAGTCCACAGAGGGACCACCTGGGTTCCCTGCAAGCAAAGGTGCTCATGGAACTGAGCTGAGCAGCTCTCGGCTGGGTGGAGGCCGGCTGGCATTTCTGGATGAGGTAGTCTTGGCCTGAGTTTCCCCACCTGTTCAACAAAGCCTCAGCAGCTCACCTCAAAGTAGGTGTCGTACTCAGCTACGAGGTACTCGGAGCGCGGCTTATTCTGGCAGTACCACACGTAGATGTGCAGCTTCCGCTCCTGGCCAAGCACAGGGAAAGACAGGGAAGGAAGCCACAATCAGGCATCTTGTGCCTGTGCTGGCTCTGAGTGCTGAGCTGGTCTGTACACAGTGGGGAGGACAGAGGGGGCCCACACTCAGGGGATCACCGAGACAGTTAAGTCAATGCCGTGGGCCAGAGGCCACTTCCACATTGTCAAGGAGGCTTAAGAATAAAAACAAAAACTCAGAGAGGGGTAAGAAGGAAGGCAAATCCAGGAAGAGCAAGAGAAAGAAGGAATTTTAAAATGAATGGGGAGCAGACCAGTGTGACACTCACGTGTTTAATAAAGAGCTGGGCCAGTCTGTCTTGCTCTTGGATACATTTTTCCAGTTCAGCCAGGAAGAAACTAAAAGGAGAAAGGGCATAAAAGGAGAAGACACACTACTCAGAACTTTATGACTTCTCAATGATGAGATGAATGACAGGAGGTTCCCCTCAAACCTTGCTCCTTATGTCAGATACAGGAAGAGGACTTGGGAGTCCCAGGTTCCCCAGGATGCCCCAACCCTCAGGGTAGCAGGGATACTTACTCCTTATGCCAGTCATAAATCTGGTGAATGTTCCCAAATACGATTTTATCCTTCCCTCGCATATCCTCAGGGACGCCCTTCTCTTCTATCCTCTTCATGAAGCCCTGCAGGGGACAGGCAGTAGTTACAAGAAGACAACTCATGAGAAGGCATTTAGTTCAAGGCCACCTGCAGCACCCAGACAAGCCCATGCTTTGTGTGAGTCTGAGAAGCTCTAGCTTCTCCTATTCAGCCAGCACGCTGCCCTTGGGCAGAGTGAGAGACAAAACCTTTATGAAGTTTCTGGACGCCCTTCTTTGTCTCTGTGGCATAGCACATGCCTTGCACGTGCACGTGCCAAGGACTCTGTTGTGTCCCCAGCTCTGCCAAAAAAAAAAAAAAAAAAAAAAAAAAAGAAGAAGAAGAAAGCAGACCAAAGAAGAAAACAATCCCCTCTCCCTTTCCTGTCTCCTAACTAAAGTTAATTATATCTTTAAAGACTTAGAAGTAGACACATCTGTCCTATAAATAAGTCATATAGTGGTAACATTTTAGGCTCTGTAAAATGAAATCATACATCATCTCATTTCAGTTGTAAAATCAGGTGGCGAGGTTGTACAGACAGCATGTGGTCCCATCTGGCGCACACACACAAAAATCCAAAAACCCAAAACCCAAGCTTCCCTTGTAACATGACTTGTCTTCTAATCACACTGCTGACTTTCCTGGATTTCGTCTCTCAGTCTCCAGATTCCCAAGGGGGATGAATGACTTTCCATAAATTAGAATTCAGGTCTTCTCTATGCATGTCTTATCTGAGGCTCAGGATGGGCAAATCCAGAGCACTTACAGGGGACGGTTAGGAACCAGCGGGCAATTCAGACGTTAGGAATTCAATTTTTGACTTCCTATTCTTTCTTTTAAGGTGATTAACAACAGGGCCCTAGAAACCTAAATTATCTGTATACTTCTTTAGGCTTTGTCATCCAAGTGTCTTAAGTCCTCAAAAGTGAATCCCCATGGAGCTGGAACTGTTGTATTTCTTACAGATTTGATTCTTAACTGTGGACCTGTCACTCTTGATTATTAGTGACTTTTTGTTTGTCTGTTTCCTTGGTAGCTATAATGTTTTTCTTAAACTCTAAGAAAATGTGAAGCCCCAAGAATCTACTCAAAGTGACCTGGCTTGTGCCCAGGTGGTCAGAGTTCTGAAGAATATATGGCCACAAGGGGAAATAACAAATAGCCTCATCTTGTTGGTCACCGAACAAGATGAAATGGGTGCAGCTCTAACCAAGAGATGCCCCCAAATGTGACAATATTTGGGCCCTTACCTAAATGTTTTGAGGAGAGAAAAAAACGTACCTATATATTATATTTGAATCATGTCAATTTTCTGTGTGTGTGTGTGTGTGTGTGTGTGTTACTAGGGAGTGATCCCAGAGGTGCTTTACCATTGAGCTACATCCTTAGTCCTTTGAATTTTTTATTTTGAGACAGGGTCTCCCTATATTGCCAAGGCTGGCCTTAAGCTTGTGATCCTCCTGCCTCAGCCTCCCAAGTCTCTAGGATTATAGGTGTGGGCCACCAAGCCCAGGTAGCATTTTAATTTTCATTCTGCAAACGCCCAGAAAGAGTAAAATACATACAGCCATCAAGCTAAACCGCCAGCCCATGTAGGGTTCAATCCACTCCTGGCTGGGTGAGCACAGACCCACTGCACCACCTACTCACCTCCACCACAATTCCCAGGTCCTTGACATAGTCCTTCTCTGTCTGCACCAGCTCATTCAGGACAAACCTGCACAGGAGATGAACAATGAGAGTTCCCCTTCACTGTTAGGCAAGAAATCTTCACACTTAAGGTCACCGGAAAGTGACATCAGCACTATGATAAGACCATCAAAAAGCACCCCATTAAGTTGCTCTATGCTGCTGTCTGAGGGCACGAGGCCAGAGAGGGCTTTCCCAGGGAGCACACAAGTTGGATAAGGATGAAGCTCACTGCTTCGAAAGCCTCTTTCTACTCCTCGTATCTCTTTTTCTCTAAATGATTATATAGACGCAACTGCTCTGGCAAAGCTGAGTTATGAAAGCTTTGAGGCTAAGGGATCAACATGAGACTTCTATTCCTTCATTTCAGCTCCATTTTTCCTGACAAGAAGAGAGACATTTGTTTGACAACAAGCTGTTAAGGCCGCAAAAATGCAGATATGGAGAGAAGCTTTTACTTTACAATATAAAAAAGCGATAGTTATTCAGATAGGTATCCAAGGTAACCAGCCTGGAAAATCCCTAGTCAAGGCCAGAAAGGCTAGTTGCAGACGTTCCTTGGTAGGCAGTACTCAGCCCCAGGAGGCTGGACTGAACAATGACAAGGACATTTGCTTTTTGAGCTTCCTTGTTAATTATTTTTACCTCCTAGAACATTTACTATAGGCCAATTACTTCATCTGGGTTTCACATGCTTACAACTGGGTAAGTGAACGCCTACTTCATTTGAATGAAAATACTCAGATGGAAAGTTAGATAATTTGCCCAAGATTACAAAGTGAGGAACCGAGACAGGATTTGAATCCAAGTGTTAAAGAGTCCAAAGACTGAGTTCTTCACTGTAGCTCACTGCCTGGTAAAGGGTTCAAATTGGTTCTCCGCAGTCCTTGCAGTCCTAGCCCTAAACACTCTTTTCTTCTGTCTGACAGTGAAGGTTTATCCATAAAATGCTTCTGGCCGCACACAGGGCAGGGGTTGCTCTGAGCCTAGGAGTCTCACTCTTCCTATCTGATTTGAAAGGGTTTTGCCTGAAGCCACACAAGTACCTTTTGGGCAAGAAGTGCAAGAAGGGATAAAGTTCTGAGATGTCAAAGAGGGGCCCCAGGGCAGGGGCTGTAACCATTTTGAACCCAGGAAGCAATTCAGCTGAAATTCTTGTTCTGTACGACACTGAGAAGCCACCAAATCCCTGGGGTCTGGTGGCCTTGGGGGCACAGGGGAAGAAGCAAAGGAACACATGTTTCTTTATCAGCCTGCCCAGCACTTCCAACCCGCTCCCTTCAACACAGACCAGTAAGTGTTTCAAGCCACAGGAAGGAACTGGCAAGGCCAAATAGAAGTATTCAAACATATCTTTAGCATGACCCAAGATACCGCTTGGAAGACAGTGGTTAAAGAAAACCCACAGAAAATGTGGGAATTTGGGGCTGGGAAGGCCCTCTGGAGATGAGGTCCACTGCTCTGTCTCCAGGTGGTATTTTTATCCTCAGCAATCTGATGACATTTGGGAGCTGGCTAGGCTTGTGAGACTCTAGGGAAGGGTACTGTACCAGGTCTGCTGAGGGGACCTTGACTCTTTCCCTTGAGTGGCTGGTGAAGTATCTGGGGAGATCAGGACACATTAAAAGGCATTCTGAAAAGTTACCTCAAAGATTTAAATTATATATAACTTAAGGCAGCGCAGATTAATTGCCGAATGAATGGATAAAAAAATAAATTACTTTCCATGTTCAATTCTAATCAGTAAAAGTAACAAATAAATGTTATTCTTTAGTCTAAGTTAGGCCCACTTCTAAACTCTTTCATAGTAGGGAAGGGCTGGTCTCCTACAGGAAATTCCATAAGCCTTGGCACTGGTGGGAACACTCTGCCCAGAACACTCCTCCTCATGGCTAATTCCTTGTCTCCTTCTGGTCTTTGTGCAAATGACAGAGCTGCTTAAAACTGCAGCATGGCCTCATCCACACTCCTGACCTTCTGTACACTGCTCTTTTCTTTTTCCAGCTTCCAACATACTATCTAGTTTACTTTGTCTGATTTCTCCCATTAAGATGAAAACTTGTCATGAGAGTGAAGACTTTCTTCTGCCACTCTTGTCTTTCTCACTGATGGATCCCATTGAAGGGACATAGGAGACATTCAACAAATATTTGTTGAATGAATGAGTGATTGTAACTTGAAGATAAGAAAATCCATTCTCAACAATTGCTTTTATCTTTTTTCCATGGCCTTCACGTTTAACTCTTTGATGTCCTATTGTCATTTTCTGGATTGAGTCTTGGTTCTCTACAACCCTCAGCTCTTGGCCTCACATAGGATTTATAACTAGACATCTGCACCTCCTCTCTTTCATCATGGTATAAAGGATAGCAGAATAAGGATGATATACAGTAAAAGGAATGAGATATTGTATAGCTGGATTTTCAGAACAGCTCAAAATGTGGAGAGATAGGGCATTTGGTAAGAATGCAACGAGGGAGGAGGGATGGGTACCGTGGGTAAATAGACAACATATTTTTTGTGGTCCACTGTAGCAAAATCAGACAATACCATATTTGGACAATGGCTTACATAATTCTCATAGGCCCAGTCAACCTGAGTGACAAGACTAGTGATTGGTTTGCCAAGGACCACTGGCAATCTTGCAGGTCACATTCCTGATAGAAGATTTTGCCTCCCCGATATAAGCCTTGCTTTGGCTTGGTTCCCTAATATAAGCTAAGAAGAATTGGTTTTGTAGAAGTCCTAGGAAATTTCCCTTTGGGGATGGTATTTCTTTTTTTTTTTAATTTATTTTATTCAGAAATTTATTTGTTGAACAATCAAACAAGCTTCTAATGAAATAATATATATATAAATTCTGAAAATTAGATTTACCCCCAAGAGTCCCCCCCCTTGAATCACCCACCCTTATCCCCCCCTTCCCAATACATCTTTACAAATGCCTTAGGTTGTATGATATACCTTATCTGGATTTAAAACATGATAATAGACTTCCTTTCTCAATGGCCAGGGTTTAGCTCCAGCCTCCACAGATGAGTGAAGACATTCAACCCTTGGTTCTCTGGGTTATGCTGACTTCACTCAGCATGATTTCTTCCATAGCCATCCATTTACCTTCATAGGCTGCAATATCATTGTTTCTAATTGTTGAGTAAAACTCCATGGTATATAATATGTACCACAGTTTTTGGATCCATTCGGAGATGATAATTCTTAATCTTGATTTCATGCACCAACTTTTTGGGGATCCCCTGAACTCCATAAAGTTGTGGGTGTAAATACAGAAAAATAGAATTTGCATGTCTCTTGTTCTTCCCCACTGGGAGGTGACAGCCCTGCTCTGACACCAGGCTTTCGCTATGATGTTTCTGCTTTTGTTTCCTAGGAAACAAAGTTCTAAATGTTGACTCTGCACATTTCCCAGCAACAGAAAGATTTGGCCTCACTTATTTTTTTTGCTAATCTTGATGTCTGTGACCTGACTAAAGGAGTGATGAATTTGAGGGAGAAGAGCAGCCTAAAAACAGAGAGGGACCCTTCACATCTGCCTAGCCCACTGTCACCACTGCTCACAATCTTACACACTGAGCTATGTTCAAGACTCACTGGCAGCTGACTCCCAGCACAAACTGTGAATAAAAAACAAACTAAAGTTATAGAGGAGTTATGGTTCTGCATTACTGTTATCCAGTATCCTCCTTATCAGCTCAAAATAACAGGAGGTGTATAACTTGAATCTTCCATAGTCCATGGGTCTTTGTGAAAAACCCTGCAACATGAATTGTATTTTACTACTAGCCATTTGAAGTGGAATGGTAGTTCTTGTGGAGAGGGTTGGACATGGGCCCTGCCTGGCAGTACCATAGCTCCTTCTCCTAACCTTCACTTGCCTACATTTGGGGTATGTCTCCTCGGGTGACCTCCACCAGACTTTCTGCCATGATTGGCGATTCTCTGGGACTAGAGACCCATTTTAGTGGTCCCACAGTTCCCTAAACTCTGTCATTCCCTTTTTATCATCATGTTGTAAATTTCTATCTATCAGATCTTGGTTATAACCATGCTTTGTCATTAACAGCTGCAACCTAACAGATGAAACTTCAGTGTAAAATTCTTCCAGTCAGTACCACAGTAGCTCACTGTCTATCACTGTTATACTGCAGAGATCTGGGTCACTTTCACTTAGAAAGGATGAGATCAGTGGAAGCACAGTGTGGGGAATCTCTATCTAAATCTCCCCCAGCTCTTGTCCACTATCCAGTACACCTGTGTGTCCCCCAGAGTGGGATCAGGGGAGCCACTTACATCCTGCCTCTCAGGGCCTTGGCTTTCTGTTCTTCTTCCAAGTTTCTAGGAGGAGTGGGCGGGGTCATCCCCTCATTCAGGCAGCCTGTGGGGTCTTTTAAGCTCCCCCTGTAGGAGCCTCCTTCGAGAGTCTAGAAAGAGAAGAACAAACAGCCTCAGAGAAGTGTATACTGAGAAGTCATTTGGAAGCACTGCGTCCCTTAGTCTAGCCACAGTCAACTTGAGAAGTCGGCAGCCAAGGCTGCTCTCACTGAACCTCAGTGGAAGCATGAGGAGACCAGAGATTTCCACCCGCCTGTGGTAGGGAGCCTTGAGCTGTCGCCTTCTTAGGCAATCAGGATGTCGCGGCCTCAGTGTGCTGCCAACTTTCCAGGCATAATGAAATTGTCCATTGTCAAAGCAACTTATCCCTGGGTAAGGGCTCCAGAGGGAAAGCTAATCATTGCAATGCTGGGCTAAATAAGGAGTTAGAAAAGAAAATCTGTTGTTAAGACCATCAAATGCAAATTGATAAGGGAAGGAGAGTGATAGACCTCAAACAAAAAACCATGTTTGTTAAATCAGTTATAATTTTTTTTTTGAAGAGGACAGTGAGATATAGACAAGAAATAGTCCATGGACTTAGCCTTTTCTTTTTTTATTTTTTATTTTTTTTTTAATTCTTTTTTTTTTTTTTTTAAGAGAGAGGGACAGTGAGAGAGACAGAGAAAGAGAGAAACAACTTTATTTAGTTTTTCACATGGCCTTAGTTGCTCCAACACTCAGTTGTGTATGTGGTGCTGGGGTCTGAACCCGGGTCCTCGTGCTTGCCAGGCAAGCGCTGAAACCACTGAGCCACCGCTCCAGCCCTGGACTTAGCCTTTTCAACAAAGAAAAAAAAGAAAAAGAAAAAAAACCTCTGCTAAGGTTATTTACCAATGGTTTTCTTTCATTTATTAATTCTTCTCATTTCTTTTAAGCAAGGTACATCAGAATTGGAAAAAAAAAAAGAGTTAAATGGCTTGCTACAGTACTTTAGAAGGAGCTAAGGGTAAAGGAACCTAAATTCACGTTTGAAAATCTTACACGGGACAGGTAAAATGGTTCCATGCTTCAGTTTTTCTTGATTTTCAAATCATATCCTCCCTCTCTACAGATTTCTAAGGAATAGACAGAGACAACAGTTGTCCAACCTCTTCGAAAGGTTAAACATGCTCTACAGTGGTGAACTGCTTTCCCCCAAGGATGGTACTGGTCAAGTAAGGGTACTCAAAGTGGGGTCAAGCTAACATTTTCACAAGTGCCCCTGGAGGACCAGAGTGACACCTGCCATTTGATTATATGAATTGGCAGAAGCCATGTGGATAAACAGTAACTTCAGAGATTGAGGTCATGGCAGATAACTGTAAAACAAATATGGGAGACAAATCCAAAATATCCAAGGTGCCTGTGTACCCCAGCCATGGTGGCTAAAGGAGAGACTTCACTTAGTAGTCATTTAGTAATCTCTGAAAACATTAGCTCTAAGGTTAAAGTCACAAAGATCAAAAAGTGCCATCCAAAAAAGTAGTAGGAATAATGGGCTTAGCCTGGTCTTAAATGATCTGCACCTGGTATCATTCATCACTAACTCTCTGTTACTGATTTTGTTTTTTCTTTTTTGGTGTGTGTGTGAACCCAGGGGTGCTCTGCCACAAAGCTACATCCCCAGCTCTTTTTATGTTTTTGAGACAGGGTATTGCTAGTTTGCTGAGGCTGTCCTTGAACTTGAGATTCTCCTGTTCCCGCTTCCCATGTAGCTGGGATTACAGATGTGTGCTACTGCATCCAGTTTAGCTGCTGTATTTCAACATAGGCCAAACAGAGGCAGGAAAGTGCAGTTCATGGAAAAGAAACAAAGAGAATGAGGCACCTGATGGGACATTATGTGAAAAAGTATGGGCACTTGAATTTGACAATCTCAACATTGAAAGAGACATCAACCTTCTTCCCCACCCTGCAAATAGACACAATATGCCAAAGGTCAAACATGAATTTGTTTACCAGGATAGAATTAGAAATAAGAACACAGGCTCGTCAGCCTGGGAGGGAGAATTTCTTTCCACTTGACATAAAGGTATTTGCAGAACAAGTAATCAACTATGGAAGCTGTTACATCCAGAGCAGCAGTATAGGCTAAAAATAAAGAAAGGTTGAGAAGGGTTTAGCTACATTTATAGATACAGGATCTGTAACCTGTTATTAAGGAAATTAGAGTGTCTGGTGCCAAGGCTTGACAAGCCAGTGGACAGGCAGGCTTTCCAGTGATATGTTCCATGGTGCCATCACCAGAGACAGGCTCCCAGGCAGATGGACCCAGCTGGTGACGGATCTGATTAGTGCCTCTTTCTTGCCCTCCCCCTTCACATTGTCCTTCTGCTGTCTTTGCTCTTCAGCCTGTTGGATAGTGGGAAGGTGACCACCAGGCCAGGAAGCAGGGCTAAATCTCTGCTTACAGGGCACTCCTATGGCACATCCATCTTGGTGTGGTCCACTCTCAACACATCTAGAGAATGAAGGACATCCAAGGGGTCCAAAGTGTCACACAGGGAAAATCATTCCATTTCCTCTTGCCTGATTGCTCTGTGAGCAAAGGAGCCCAAGCTGTCTCTGGGGAGGACTCTCAGACACAGAGTTAAAAGGGTGGATGCAGTAAGAAGAGGAAGAGAGAAATAAAGGGTTGGCTCAATTGTATGCTGGGTAATTTGCCTAGAATGATGGGGTTGGCTATAATGCTGGCAGTAATTCAAGAGTGATTCCCTCTGAAGACCTAGCTGCCTATGCTAGAGTTGAACACTAGGCTCCAATCTAGAGCAAGTAAAGGTGACCTGAAATTGGTGCTTCTCCTGTGAGGGAACAGGCAGTGGTGGTCAGTTTTCTGCCACAGTGGAGACCTTCTGCCCCACTTATATATGGTTAGGTCCCTTATATAAAATAATATAATATTTGCATATAATGTATGCATAGCTGCCTGTATACTTTAAATTACCTGTAGATTACTTAAAATGCCTCATACAATGTAAATGTTATGTAAATAATTACTATACTATACTGTTTTTAAGATGACAAGAAAAAAGCATATAAATATTCAATAAAGACACAATTTTTTTCTTAAATATTTTCCATCTGTGGTTGGTTGAATCCACAGGTGTGGAACCTGTGGATATGGAGGGCCAATCGCAGAGAAATGAAATGGGAGGTTGTTTTAGACAGGAGCAGCACAGTGGGTCAAGGTCAGGAGGTGAAACCATGTGGGGCAACCCGAGGCTGCAAGCCTGCTGCAGGTATTCGAGGGTATGGGAGGAGGGACTGGCAAGTGACTGTGGGCTATGTGATATGGAGTGGGAGTGGTGCTAGAGAAGGAAGAGGTGAAGAGTGGAAAGAGAATGAGAGAGAGAGAGAGATAAAAATGCTGGCAAAGACAGAGAAAAGGGAAGGAAGTGGTGGGCATAAAGACTGGTACACCAATTATGGAATACAGTATGGTAGTTCCTAAAGCAATCAAAACCATCACAGAATCCAGAATTCCCAGTCCTGGACATATACCCAAAGGCATCTGCACCTCCATTATCAGTGCAGTATTAGTCACAGCAGCCAAAATATGGGGGAAAAAAGCTGTTGATAGATGAATAAACTGTGGTACCGTGTGTGTGCGTGTGTGCGTGTGAGTGTGTGTGTAGTAGTAGTAGTAGTAGTAGTAGTAGTAGTAGTAGTAGTATTTTTCAGCCTTAAAAAAGGAAATTCTGCCATTTGCCACAAAATGGAAGAAGTTGGAGAATAAATCAGATGCAGAAAGATATTGCATGATCATATTTGTGGAATCTTAAAAACAAGGTCAAATATAGAGAGACAAAGAATAAAATAGTGGTTATCAAGGGTGGGAGGAGAGAGCAAGGAAGAAAAAGGAAAGATATAGGTCAAAGGAAACAAAGTAACAAATATATAAGATGAACAGACCTGAAGATCTAATATACTAACCCAGGACCATTATTAGGAGAATTGTATTGTATTAAGGGTTTGTGTCAAGTAGATTTTGGCTGCTCTATCATACCACAGAAAAATAACTATGTGGGACAATGGTTGTGCTAGTTTGCTTTTCTATAGTAACTATTTTATTATCTATACATATCCCAGAAAGTTATGTTGTAACTTCAAATATGTACATAAAATATTTTAAAACACTTGTATAACATTCTGTGGCCAGTAAACATTATATCTAAGTCATTCCTAGGCAAACTGGGGTTGGGTATAGGAACAACTACATAGTGGAAAAACTGAAATTTGGATTTTCCAGGCAAATGAAATTTCAGGTTTGTGATTTTGGGGTTAATTTTTTTTGGTGGAATTCTAAATTTTTCTATCCTGATAAGCATTTCAGAATTTCTTCCAAAGAGGAATGCCAAATGAAGCCAGTTCCTGAAAACACATATCTTCACTAGATAGGCTAGGGAGCTATATTTCTTTCTTTCTTTTTTTTTTTTTTAGAGAGGGACAGTGAGAGAGAGAGAGACAGAAAGAATCAACTTTTATTTAGTTTTTCAAATGGCCTTTGTTGCTCCGACACTTAGTTGTGTATGTGGTGCTAGGGTTTAGAACTTGTGAACTCGCGCGTGCCAGGCAAGCACTGTAACCACCGAGCCAATGCTCCAGTCCCAGCTTATTTCTTTCCATCTAGACTAAGAACTTCTGTTAACTCCACCCATTTGCAGGAACCAGTTTATCCGTAGACAAAGCACTGCTTCTGTCTACTCAATTGCATCATTACTCTCTTGAGATTAGATTCAGGTGGTCAGGAATATCACTGATAAGTTTGATAAAGGACAGCACATGTAGAACAATTCCCTTTCCCAGAGCTACTAACAAAACTAGCCAATTCATGTAAAGGAGAGCAAAACACATGCACAGATACAGCCTGGTCCTTGCCACTTTCTTCTGTGGCCCACGAGGCTGGTCCAGGAAGTGAATGCTATCCCAGCAGAAAAACCAGAGGGCAGCAAGTCTTGCTGAAGCAGTTAGGGTACACTGTCAGGAGGCCAGGCCACCAGGAGGACTACGGAAGAGCTCAGTACTGGCTAAGGGCAGAGGATTATTGGCAAGCATCCAGTGGGGCCATCCTGAGCCTAGTGACCTCTTTTGGGGTGCCAACTGGTGATAAGAGTTCAGAGACTCACTTCCTTTCTAGAGGTTTGATCTTCTGTGCCAGGCAGGGTAGAATCCTGGTGCTAGGACCACAGTTTAGAGACACACTAGATTCTCACATGGCCAGGAAGCGCTCATTCAACTTGAGGAAAAACCCAAGTCACATAGCTTGCTAAGCAATCACCCTGCAACATCCACCCAACCACCAGTAAGTTTCCATGTGCCCAGCACCACACTGGGTTACAGGAGATGAAGAAAATGCAGTTCTTTTTGCCTTTCACAAGGTGGCTGAAGTGGCAAGAGCCTTCTTACCAGTTTACAAAGCACGCTCCTGCCTACTCAACCATCGTCATTACGCTCTTGAGATTAGATTCAGGTGGATAGAATCATCACTGACAAGTGAGATAGAACACCCAAGTAGACCAGTTCACTATCCTGGGCTAAATTACTGGCAGTGGAGGTAGGACTGAAACCTGGGTCTTCTGGTTCCTTATGTACTTAATACCAGAAGCAGTTGTCCACAGGTCTAGAAAAACTTTATTAAAAGTCACATGGGGAGGGACTCGAGAGGTGGCTCAGTGGTACAGCATTTGTCTGGTATGTGTGAGGTCCCGGGTTCCATCCCTAGTACTGCATACACAAATAAGTAAAGGAAAAACAAAAACAGATGAAAGAAATTAACTCTCTTTCTCTCAAAACAATAATAACAAAGTTAAAAAAAATCACATGGGAAAAGCAGAGGGTGACCTTATTGCTGGCTTAAAGTTACAGATAATGCCTTAATACATAAGCCAGAAAAGATGTTAGCCCTACAGGGGGCTCTTGGGCAGTGAAGATCAGCACTCACATTGAGGCAGAAGCCTCGGCGCAACAATGACAATGTGGCCATAAGGTATTGGGAGCAGCTCTGGGACCTGGGGACGTAGGGGCTCTCCTGGCCCTCAGGTAAAGCTACAGGGCAACTGAATTCTAGTGCAGAATGTGATGCCACTGCTTGAGCAAGCAACAGAGAACTCAGAAGCCTACAGACAAAGGTCTAAGCCTAACAGGAGCTCCTGTACAGCGGACTCAGGCTCTGTAAATTGAGAAGAACTTCCTTAGTTCTTCCTTATACTATACTAAGAGGACTCCTGCTCACAGATCTTGGTTCTGCTCCCTGGAGAAACAAAATCAGACTAAACCTTCCTTCCCACTTTAGTGCTTGGAAGACGTCTCTCCCATGCTTTTCTTTATTTCTCCCCCAACTGAATCTGTTTCTTTAACTTTCTTACAAATGACATGGACAACATGGTGCTGTTTACCTCCTCTCGGGGTCTTGTTTATTCAAGATCATTCTAGAATGATGCATTTAGAATACAATGTATTATACACAACTCATGACAGGTGTGGTATGAATGGCTTGCGCACAATGGAACTATTACTTCTCTTAACCTATACTTTGTACTTTCATTAACCAACTCTATGCCAATACTAGGTATTTTGGCAGCCTTCACACTGTTTTATTTAGTCAAATAAATATTCCAGAACTTTTATGAGCTCTAGTCTTTTGTTTTTGCAAGCTAAAGAACTAATGAGGAATAGGAATAGGAGTCTCAGGTGAAAATGCAAACTAGTGTTCTCAAACATGGCTGAAACATTCTCAGTTTTCTGTTGCTCCACTGCTATGCTACAGTGGAATGGGAAGAAAGAAAAAGGAAAGGGAAGGAAAAACAATCAAATTTTGGTGAGATAGTTGTAAGAAACCAAACCACTGCCCCCTTACTCTTTTCTTAAGATGGGTTTGGTTTTACATGTTAAGCCAAAGACCTCTCTGTAATTCTGGGTTCCCTGTAAGTTTGTTTGTTTGTTTGTTTTCTTTTTAAGAAAGAGGGAGAGAATGAGAGAGTGAGAAAGAAAGAATCAATTTTATTTAGTTTTTCATCTGGCCTTTGTTTCTCTGATACTTAGTTGTGCATATAGTGCTGCGGTTCGAACCCAGGTCCTCATGCATGCCATGCAAGCATTCCAACAGCTGAGCCACTGCTGCAGTCCCTCTGTGTAAGTCTTTAATAAGCAGTTTTGATGGAAATTAAAGCCATTATTATGGTAAACTCATCATAGAAGCAATATTCATTCAGTAGACATTTATTGACAGCTGGTTACAGGGTTAATCAACCCCAATGCCATCCCACACCACCTGTCTGCTTAGATGCAAACACCAGATTCACTGATCACACCAACCAGAGGACCAAAGGGACTCTTAACAGTGCAGTCGTCAGCAGTTGAAGGGGAAGGATAACCCCAAATATAAACAGATCTGGATTTTTTGAAACAAGTGTTCACGAAGAACCCATTAAGTATAAAAAAAACTCCTGTATACCACTGGAGGAAAAAACATTAACGTCCTGAATGACTAAGCTAGCTGGGGAGGTAAACTGCAATTGAAAACGTGGTATTTTGAGTAATGGCACAACAGAGACATCTAAGAGCTTCCCCAAGCAGTACGTGGCATTAGAAACTGCAGTGGGATTTCAGAAGGATGTGTGGCCTGGGCTGGTTAGGGAAGCCCTTGTGGAGAGATGAGATTTGAGTGGGACCTTGAAGGACCATTATGCACTAGCAAAAATAAGAGGGAGAATACTCTGGAGAAGTAAAGTGGTATGGACAACAATGCAAAAGGAGGAAAGCCAAATGTGTGACTCTGAAAAATCAGCGTAGTATCCACAAGAGCCCTTGACTGCCCTGGGAGGACAAGGAGAGACAGCTGGAAGTAGACAGACTTAGAGTTTGGCGCTAGTTACTACAACTACCAACCATTTCTTTTTTAATTTGGAGGGAAGATTTAGATGGAAAAGAACAGAATTATATGTGTTAAGCCTCATTTGTGCACTATAAGATGGGATACCTGAAAAGGGAGTTACTGGAATCAAAATTCTCAGGCAGCCTGCCCGAGTCAGGACTCATCTTCCTCTAACTCCTGGGCCGGTGGAGAAGGGGCTAAATGGTGGTGATTAATAAGACTTCCCAGCAGAAGTCTGGTGGGAGCATAGACATTTATCTTAATGAGACTGCAGGACAAGGAATGGGTGATGTGGGTGAGAAAGAAAGGAAATGCTTCAAATTGCCATAATGATTCTTAGATGTAAAAGGATGAGCGCAGAGGGCAGCTCTATCCTAATGAATCACCCAGAAGAGAACTTTCACTAGCACTGTGCCCAAGTCCAGAACCACCTTGGACTCACCATCCTGCTGTGGTGTGATGGGTCCATGATAGGGTCACAGGCTACACCCGCTGTCAGTGCGTTTGTTCACTTTTTCCTCCCAGGATAGAGGTGCACCAGCTTCTTTGATTTTTATGTGGTGAGGTATCTACATACTTTTGACCATTCCCCTTTATAATCACCAGTCTAATTCTATAAGACTTTGCAAGCTAGAAATTACCCCAAATAAAATTATTTGGTATTTGCAAAGACCCAACTATCTCAGAAGCCCAGTGCACCAGCTTCAGAGCAACCAGACACACATCAGTCACTGACCAAAGGCTTTCAGTGAGGCTTGTTTGTCTTGGATACTTTTTGCCTTTCACCAACATCATAACCCCAAAAAGACCTATTAATTGCCCATACCCATTCCAAAACAAAGCCAAAAAGGACTTTGGGGGCATAGCTTTTCAGAAACCATCATTACTGGACATAATTCTGTAGGAGGAATGAGGATAAGTGCAAATGAGAACATGGCATAGAGATGAAAGGCCCTGGGAGCCGCATGGAGGTGGCACACACAGAGAACTGCCTCCAGGACCCCCACTTACCAGCTTGCTTTTGACCAACTTTTCTATTGCACTGACAAGGTCTGCAGCAGTAGGTACTTCTGTGGAAGCCTGCCGGGCTGCTAGCAAAGAGGAGGACTGCAAGACATTGGGTAGCAAAGGAAAAGCAGATTAGCAAGGAATGAGGAAGAGCAATTAGGAAGCAAAACAGAAAGTCTAAAGCTCAAAGAAGGCAGGGGAAGGAAAGCTCTGTGCACAGAGGGAAGAGGTGACAGAGGGAAATGGGGAAAGGGGTCGTGGGGTGTAGGCAGGCCTGCCCAAGCCCGTGTCAGGAGCTCTGGCCAGCGCAAAGCTTAGGTGGAACTGGCTTTCCTTTGGCAGGCCTCCTATTGATGCAGGACGCAGGGGCAAATGTTCCAAGGGCGAACAGGGCTTTAGCCACTGCATGCCTGCCCACTGCTGTTGCAGGGTCCGCAAGGCATCAACAAACCCAGCCTTGAGCTGGAGCGGTGGCTCAGCAGTTGAAACGCTTGCCTGGCATGCACAAGGACCCAGGTTTGAACCCCAGCACCACATACACAACTAAGTGTCTGAGAAATAAAGGCCAGATGAAAAAATGAATTAAAAGTTGATTATCTCTTTCTTTCTCTCTCCCTCTCTCCTTCTAAAACAAAACAAAACAAAACAAAAAAAAACTAACCCAGCCTCAAAAGTGTTCAAAGCACAGAAACTGTCCTTGCTTTACTACAGCCTTAGGTGTAGATCTTCACTTTACCTAGAAAAATGTTAGGGGCAGGGCACTTTAGAGACCTGGAAGCTAGACACCCCTTCCATGTTTTCTCCCTTTCTCTCTTACTTACACTTTCTCTCTCTCTCTCTGTCTCATGTATACATATTCCACCCCTACTCCTCTGCAAAGCACAGCTGGTTCTGGTAAGACCCCCAAACCAGAACACTAGGAAGTAATAAAGGCTTTTAGCAGGAGCTGTGGTCAAATGCTGGGCAGGCAGGGACCCTCCCGTTCAGCAAAGGGAGGCCTCACTGAAGGGCCTCTCTGGTTCCCTCTTCCTCCTGCGCTGGTGGTAAGAACTTGTTCATGTGGCTGTTTGCTCAGGGGGTTAGGGACTCCTTCTCACTAAACGAGGGTTTTTGTTTGTTTGCTTGCTTGGTTTTTCCTTTCTCCTTCCACCCATGGAGAAGCTGGAGAAGCTGGGAGAGCAATGGCCAACCCCGCATGCATGTCAGAGTTGAAGGCAGTGGTGCTCCCAGGTCAAGGAGTAATGACTGTGGACATAGAAAGCTGAATGTCCTGGCCTTGCCCTGGCTTCAGATGTCTCCTGTAGGTTAGGGGAATGGTTTCAAAAAAATCTCCTTAGAAGAGTTACTTTTAAGTCTTTGCTTCTGAGATGTGGGAGAACTAAATAAGTTTAATTAAGAAAGATATAACAATCTCTTTTTCCTCTCTTGGGGATGCAGGAAAAAGTTCATGGTTTGGAAAAACCAAGTTATCATTTTTGATCTAGTAATCTTCACTCTCTTGGGAATTTAGTCCAAGGATAGATGTTAAAAGAACAAATGCTATATGTACATAGTGATCTGCAGAGGTATTATTCAGACCAGCAGACTGGAAATACCCTATTAGGATGTCCCACAAAGGGGCTGGTCAAGCAAATTAAGGAACATTAAAGAAGTAAGACATTCTCCAGGTATGAAAATTAAAGCCATGAAGATAAAGTTAATAATACTCTAGGAAATGGCAGCAGATAGAGCAAGGAACACATCATAAGCATATTCTACTTGTAAAACATAATATGCATATTCTAATTGTAAAACATACACGCATGTGAACAAAGGCTACAGGAAAACACAGAAGATTGCACAATAAAGCAATGGGTGAACTTTTTAAAAGTTCCTTTTACACTGCTCCAAAAATTGTTTGTTTTTTAAGAGAGAAAGACAAAGAGTCAATTTTATTTATTTTTCAACTGTTTTTTTTTACCCCAACACTTACCTTTATATGTGGTGGTAGGGATTAAACCAGGGTCCTCATGCATGCAGGGCAAGCGCTCTACTGCTGAGTCACCTCTCCAGCCTCCAAAATTATTTTTAATAAATCTAACCCTATTTGCTATAAGTTCTGATGCTCATCCCAATTGCAAATATTGTGTAAAGAAATCAAATAAGCAGGTCTGAAGAGAGTTAATGTATATAAAAGGGATTGTTGCCATCTGTCCTATTTCTGGCTAAGAAGAGGGCCACACAAATAATGTTTGGGGTATATCTACACTCTCAGTTAAAAATTATCCAACAACACAGCATCCATTTCCCCCAAAAAAGCTATGTCGGAGGGAATCTGAGGGCAAGGGTGCATGACCTCTCCTTATCTGATGCAAGTTGGCTTCTCTGAGTGGAGGGCTGTGTGGGATGGCAGATACTGGGACATGAGACATGTCACTGTTTACAGAATGTTTTATGAGGGCATAACTCTGGGAACACCAGTGGGCTGGTACTCATTCCCATCTCAAGGTGAAGTGCAAGCATCTCTGCCTCTGGGAATCCAGGATGGGCATGATGCCACACTTCCTACGACTTTTCTTCCCAGTAGTTCAGAGTCAGAGACCAGGGCCACCAACATCACCTCAGGAGGGGCCATAGCTGCTTCTCATGTGCAAGACCCACAAGGGGAGTAGCCAGATCTTAGTCATTGTCCCAGCCCTAGATTGTCCTTTTAACCTAGCACAAGGAAGATCTTGAATGACGACAGTAAATTAACAATTAAATGCAGAGCAGACAGAATCAAAGTAAGGGCTGAATGTCAGAAACGCTGACGCATCTGCAGACATCCTTTGAGTGGTGTCCTAGGTGGGATTATGCAGGTTTGTTTCCTGTATGCACAGGATGGACTCACCAACTTGAACGAGGCTGCCTCACTGCAAGACAGAGAACTAGAAAGCACACAGGGAACCCAAGGAACAGTGAGGCAAGTAACCACCACCACCACCAGATGACACTCCCAGAGCAAATGAAAAGTACAACCAATACAAAACCACTTCAATGTCCAGATTCAATGTCCAAGGTACCAATCACACCAAGAGAAGGGAAAGACAACACAACGGAGTGAAGGCATGGGTTGTAAGAAAGAGAGGCACACACAGCACAGGAAAAGTGGCCCAATGCCCCAGGTCAGTAGCCAAGGGTCAGTACCAACCATCCAACCTGAATCTCTACCCCAGAACAACTAGAGTGACCACAGGGGACAAGAAGTACAGTGGACATGGCATTTCAGACAACGGTAGGCTGCGGAATTTTGCAAAACAAAGAACTTGAACAACTTGCACCTTAGACCTGACTACCTTTAACAACCTCCCCTCAGCAGCATTTCCACCCCACCTGTTGTGACTGCAGAATCGTAACAACACTGGCCTTAACTGGAAGTCACCATGATTCTATTTTAGAGCTGAGTATGAGGAAGACAACTAAAAGTTGAATAGTCAGGTATAACAAAATGGTTGCCACCTGGAACCACTGCAGTTTCATTTTCAGATCTGCTCTCTCCACAGATAGAGCCATTACCCAATATCAATGGAATGAGATTCCTGGCAGATTCCCATTTTAAGAACTCTATGGACATTCCTACCCTCCCCAAAATGAAGTCAGATCTCCAGGACTGGGAAGAGGACACCTAGAATCTCCGTGGGTTCACACGGAGTCAGAGATAACAAGGGAGAGAGAATGTCATTCTCCCATCACACACACGTGAAATGAAGTCCAACGTATAAATGTTGCTCTATCAAGAGAGAAATCAGAGGTCCTACCATCTCGTCCTGTGTGGGGTCGTTGTCAAAGATCTTCATGGGTGGAGGGAGCGGTGTGTGTGACTCTTCATCTGGCTCATCTTCACCCCAACCTTTCTTGCTCTTCTAGAACAAAAGAGCAGCATTAGCTATTATTTCACAGAGCCAAAGATACTAATGGTTCAGACTTGCCATACAAAAAGGTAATCATGAGACATGTTCATCTTTCAACGTACCACACAGTTTCCTCCTCTGTAATGTGGATCCCCCCACTCACCAAAGGACAGTGAGGACCACATGGGGGTAAATACACCTCCCCCCACCAAAAATAAAAGTCCCAAAACTCTTCGCAGTCTATCTTACTGATTAGTCAGAAAAAGACAAATCCAAAAGAGTGGCCAAAAAAGAGACTAACTTTAAAATTTATGAAAGGCTGGTAAACCAGAATCTGAATGTTGGCAGTCTCTACGCATTTCCAGAGGGAGAAACGGCAGGTGCATGAATTACAGTAAGAAATCTGGTTACACTTTGGGAAGATCCTAGCCTTGCCAGTGATTAGAGGTGTTGGTAATCCACCATCACGGGGTGTCTCCATTAAAGCTCCTCCCCGAGCGGCGACCTGGCCTGTAGCACCTCCATCTAGCTATCAGTGCTCTTCCCTCTGCAGCAACCTGGACTTGTTTGCTCCCTTTTATGTGTGGCACTGTGCAAGACACTGGGACACAGCTGTCTTCTGTTTACCTTGTGAGATGGTCTCCATTCTCTCACTGTTAGCCTTAACAGGTTTGGCCAGTTTTGGTGTAGTCCTCAGTAGAGGTGGGTGACCAACTGCCTGTCCTCTCGACAGGCCCCTAATTCTAAATATGGTAAAGTGGTTTCTGTCTGCTGGATATTCCTGGTGCAGGTTACTTCCTGAAGGGGTCACAAATCAAACTGGACAAGTATTGAGAACCAGAAGAATTTGTCACTGAGGCTCAAGATGAAAAGCTACCGGAGACTGGCTAGATTACAGAACTGTGCTGGAGGCATGTCGGTGGTCCCTTCTACATGGAGGGCTCCAGGGCCTGGTAAATACCTCGTCCGCACTGTCTCCCTGAGGGGTGGTCTCATCCCCAGGCTTGGGAGAGCCCAGGTCGAAGCTTTTCCGACCATCGCGTACTTTCTTCTGTTTTTTGATGTTTCCATCTGCTTTCCCGCTGTTGAGCCGACGCACGGGACTTGTAAGCCACTTCTTCAGGGTGTTGGTGGAGCGCTTGGGACCGGGGGAACTGTGGATGGAGTTCAGGGAAGGCTGAGCCTGCAAGTTGGCCACGGACTCAGATTTGCCTCCATTTTCACTGGAGGAATGAGAGTATGCATCTGAGGAGGAAGAACAGACAGACGGCACATCAGAGGCAATGGAGGCAGGATGCGGACATGGGAGGAAGACAGCTCCATCCTCAGGACACTAGCACACAGGCAGAAGGTCCAGGCCAGCTGTGGACCCCAGGTGCTGACCGGCAGTAACGGCTGACACTTGATTTTTAACATGTGATGCACCATTCCAGGTGTTGCAGAGGCTAAATTGCCTGCCACCCTGGAGCTTATATTCTGGTGGGGAACAACAGACCATGACAATAATAAAACAAGTAAAGTATACAGCACAAGAAGAGCTATACTGAAAATCAACAGTTGGTCAGGAAAAGGCTTAGGGCATGCCCTTAGAGGACAGATCTGATGGTGGTGAAGGATGGCCATATGGCCATCTGGCAAAGGGCTTTCCAGGCAGGGAGGTGGAAGAGCCAGTAGAGGACCTAGGCTGTGCTAGGGGTGACTTAGTAGAGTGAGAAAGGGGGACAGCAGTAAGAGAGGACATCAGAGAAGCAGCAAGTACTGGGCTAAATGGGCTGGGTGGCCAGAATTATGCCTTTGGCTTTTACCTGGAGCAAAGTCATCAGCATACTGAGCTAGAGTGATATGATCTACTCTTTAAAAGATCATTGGAAATGACCTTTGAAAGAACTGTATTATGACCTTTTAAAGAACTCTTTTAAAGAGGGCAGTGGAAATAGGGGATGGTTAGGAGGCTACCATTCTCTTCCAGATGGAGGATGTTGGTGGCTTGAAGGAGGGCTGAATAAGTGGTAATTAGAAGGGATCCAACTCTGGATATGTTTTGACAGGGCCAAGGGAGATTTCTGACAAACTGTGCATTAAATGAAAAAAAAGGGGTCAGGATAACTTTGGGTTTTGCCCTGAGCAACTATTAGGATAGGTTCCTGCAATAGGGAAGACATGGGAGGAGCCGGCTTTGGGGAGGGAGGACAGACAGGAGTTCAGTTTCAGACATCTTTGAAAGCCCATAGGAAATCTGAACAGCAGCTTGATAGAGTCTGGGGAGAAAGTGCTGGTGAGCTGGATGCTGGTGTGGAAATGGTGTTGAAAGCCATGAAGCTGGGTGAAGTCATGGGGCACCATTTATATGGATAAAAAAGAAGCCTGAGGACTAAGCCAGAAGCAGAGAGATGAAAGGACAAGGAAGAGCCACAGCAGAAGAGTGTGTGTCCTGGAGGCTGCACCTAATAAGTGTTTTGTGGAGGAGGGGGAAATCCAAAAAAAAAAAAAAAAAAAAAAGCAGCTGTAACGGAATAGAGGGGGCCAAGCCTGATTAGAGAGAAAGAATGGGAGAGCGGAAGGAGAGAGTTCTTGTTTTGTTTTAAAGGGACAGTGATTGGAGATCAAGAGACTTTGTTTTGTTTTGTCTTTTTTAAATGGGAGAGATCAGCATATTGTTTATAAGCAGTTATGGCATTTGTTGACTATTTTCAGTGTTATAATGTACTTGCGATGGCTTAAACACTTTACGTGGGCTATCTGATTTCCTTCTCTGGACAACTCCATGAGGAAGTTCTATCATCCTAATTTTACAGAAGAGGAAACTGCAGACTTAGAGAAACCAGTCAATTTGCACAGGGACATAAAGCTTGTAGGGGTAGGGAGAGCGATGAATGCCTGTCAGTCAGACTTGAGTGCTTCCTGGGCCCTTGCAGCCTGTGCTACGCCCAGTTTCCAGGTTCCCCCATTGCGGAGTAAGGATGAGGCTGGAGGCAGAGCAAGGCCAGGGGAAGCCACACAGTTGTGGAGCTAGAAAAAGCACTGGACAGGTATGAGCATCCAGGAAGAGCACAATCAAGCAAACCTTATTTACTTTCCCCCAAATCCTTGCCCTCTGAATACCCATTAAACTCTGAGGACATCAGCATTAGAGTCCACCTACTTTGGCTTATAGAAAATAAAGCTCTTTAAGCCCACTTCAGATGTCTTCCTATTGCACAGGGATGCTGCTCATGGTTCTGTTCATGTGAGAAAGCCAGGGTCCCAAGACTTTCAGAAGCTGCACAGCAACGCAAGAGCATCAGTTCACAAATCCAGATGCTAAGCAAGTTTTACCAAACAACAGCAGTGCCTCGGAGTTCTAAAAATACAAGATGTAGATTTTATTTTCACAGACCTCCTATCTAGCTACACACTGACATCCACACACGTGACAGTAGAGAGGCCAAGTGAAGTAGGAAAAAGGGCAAAAGAGCAAGACAGAGAAGGCAAAATAACAATAAATTCACAAGGCAGTATGTGATTAACTGTCAGAGGGTTTGCCTGGGCTCTAGTTGCAGAGTTCAGAGTTCTAGTAGCAGAGTTTGGAGGAGTGTCAAATTGCTATGGGCGGGACTGGTCTGAAAAGGTTTCATGGAATAGCTGTAGCTTCACAGAGGGTGGGTGTCAGGGATGTGGGGGCGGTATTCCTAAATAGAGGGGCAGCAGAAACAAAATCACAGGGCCAGGGAAATTGAAAAAAGAAAAAAGAAGTTAACTAGTCCACGATAGATCCTTTGGAGGAAATAAAAATTAATGGAGAAGATAAATCTGGATAGAAAGATTTGAGTGGATATTCAACTGGAGGAGTCTCAACTCTATGGCCCTGATAAAAAGGTGGTTTTTCACTTTTGAAAATAAATTTAGGCATCATATATATATATAGCATAGTCCTGGGAAGAAGGGATTTGAAACCAGAAGATCACATGAAGACTGAGCATATAGAATACAAAGGAATGGAGGTGGGACATTTCAAAATAAATGATATGGTTAGTATTTGTATGAAAAATTAAAGGTGAGTTGCCTCCATGTGTGCTTCTCTTGTCTACCAACGTTGTCTCCAGAGAATGCCTATCCAGAGCCTGGTCTCAGGACAACAGCTGACCAGCCTTGCCTTACTCCCATGGGTGCCTGAAAATGCCAGTTTTTGTACTGGTATTTCAATGGAACACATGACTAAATGTTTAAATAAATGATTACGGTGGCCTTTCAAATCTTCTCAGTGACTGAGTCATCTTTTCCTGCAATACTTTGCCCTAGACCTACACAAAGCTCTAATCTGGCCTTGAAGGCCTTCTGGTTTAGACAAAGCCAATAGAGAAGAAATGAAATTCTGAAACAAAATGAGCAAATGCATTTGTCAAAAGAGATCAGTCCCCAGCTTATTCCATAGGTTGACATTATGGACTCCAAGTTCTGGCTTGCTGTCCTTGACTCTGCTGGAACTTTCTTAGATTTTGTTAGAGCTTTGTGCATACTTTGGAAAACAACAGCAGAATATTTGCATTTAGCAGCACAAAAACTGAGTTCCTAAAATTCCCTGGTATGAAGGATAACCTACTGGTTGCTTGGCTCAGGGAATATTTGGAGATCGACTGACTTTGTTGGCAATTGTTGAAGGACAAACTTGTAATCTTATCTCAGAAAATTCCTCGCTGACTGTGGTCTTGGGTGTGTTGACATTATTTTTGAAGTGTTTGGTATGGGTCTAACTCCTGTCCTCAGAGCCCTGGTGATAAACATCTCCAGAAGCACTGGTAGTAGGAGCAGGGCCTCTGCTATCTTTCTACTGATAAGTGGCAGACATTTCATTCACCAGGCCCCTGGAATACACCAGACACTACCTACTCAAGCCTTCAAAACAGATTTATCAGCAACGTATTATGACAACAGAACTAGAGGCACAGTTACATTAACTGTGCCTTGTGTTCCAGACAACACAGAAGACCATCCAAGTCTTCTCTTCCACTGCCAATCAGAGCTTGTCTTTGAGATTTGCAAATGCAGATTTGGAATAACCATTCCTCTTCCCCTGCTGTCATCTGATTCTGCTTTTGTGCTTTCTGTACAAACTAATGCAAAAGTACAACAGAGAAAATTAAAAATCAAGAGTATTCCCAATGTTGTTGTTGCAAGTTTATGGTAGGTAAACAATTAGAGCCCACTCAACTATGTCCAAGAATGGGAATCCAAGGGTTGGAAGCAATTTATGAATCATTATAAGGCCTGTCTTGAGACAGGACTATTTCCAAGTCACTTTAAATGCATGGTTATAAAAGAATGTGACACCATTTAGAATAGAAATATCTACCTACTTAATTGCTTTTCAGAGAAAGATTGGTGTATTGTGATTATGCCACTTTTGGAAAATGACTGCCATTAGCTGTTTGAGAATTGGCTCTAGTATCCTTCCCAGTAGAAAAGTTTGGTGACCAATTTGCAACAACTTCAATAATACTGTCTTCTCATTGAATCATCCCCCATTAACATAGGTACTAATTATTATGATCCTCATCTTAGGAAATTGGAAATGAGACAGTTTCAGAAACTGAAGCCCATCATAATAAGAGGCAGAGGCAAAATAAAAACAGATCTGATTCTATGGCTTATACATTTAATCTTCTTTCTATATCTATGTTCATTCTATATCTATGTTCATTCTATATATTCCTTTAACCTCTACAATTATTGTAAAAAGGAGCACCTAATTATTAGCCTAGTCAATGTCTCAAATAAGTAACATTTGAATTATAAAATTTCAATGTTGAAAATTCTTTGAGTTTACCTCACTAATTGTACAGATGAGACAATGAAGGTTTATATATGGGAAAGTCACTATTACAAATTAGTAAAAAAACTAGGACCAAAATCCAGACATCTCTTCACCACACCAGGCCTCTGAATCAATGCACTGCCTTTACCCAAAGGCTTAGAAACTGACTTTAAAATTGATAACTGTATTTTTTTCTTTTAGAGAGAGAAAGAGGGAGAGCGAGAGAGACAGAAAGAAACAGAGAATCAATTTTATTTATTTTTTTCATCTGATTTTCATTGCTCCAACACTTAGTTGTGTATGTGGTGCTGGGGTTTGAACCCAGGTCCTCAGGTATGGCCGGCAAGCGTGATACTACTGAGTCATTGCTCCAGCCCCCTGATAACTGGTTTTAAGTATGACAAATATATTCCTAGACACTGAAGGTCATAAAAATCCTTTGATGTTCTGACATCTATAACTTGTTTTCTAGATTTAAAAAATAAAATCATTTCTTTTTTCTTTTTTAAAAACAACATGCCCAGTAGCAATGCTATTAGAAAAAGCTCCCTTTGGTAATAGTGATTTATTTACTGTGTGTGTATGTGTGTGTTGGGGCTCAAACCCAGGGTCTATGCATGCTATGCAAGCGCTCTACCACTGAGCTACATCCCCAGTCCCAAAGATAACTTTCTAAGGCTAATTTTAATACAAAATGTTTTTTTTTTCCTTCAGGGCTGAGGACCAAACTCGGGACCTTGCACGTGCTAGGCAAGCACTCTGCCACTGAGCTAAATCCCTAACCCTCAAAATGTTTTTTTTTTTTTAATAGAGAAAAAAATATTGCCATTAATGTACTCACCACCTGGATAAGATGAACATAAACATTTCGGCCATATTTGCTTCAGCTTTTTAGAAAGTAAAGGATTACAGTTATAGTTGAAGCATTTGCTTATTAATTTTATCCATTGGTAATCCTACTTCCTAGTGGCCCTTGCCATTGTCTCTTCTGCAGTTGGTATGCATCTTTCACAACCCTGTTGTTAGACTGTTTCTTCACATGCAAATATGGTATTATTTGTGTTTTATGTAATTATCATAATGTAGGTTATCATTTTGCAACTCTCAAATCCCCCTCTATCACCATTTTGAAGTTCAAGTGGAACAGGTTATTCCCAGGGGATGACATATATCTCCTGATTGGTGGGGTATCCCTCAAATTCCTTGGGAGCTTTTGATGAACTTATGATAGGGCAGTTGAACAGCTGCTGAGAGTAGGGTCTCAGATACCATCCAGAATCAACACCTCAATGTGATTAGTCTGTGTCCTGGAGTCAGGGCTCCCTCATTTCAGGTCTAATCATGATAGCATATGTCCAAACAGCATAAAAGGAGGTAAATGCTGTCCACTTCACCTAAAGAAGCAAACTGGGCAGAAACCCAAGACAGTTTTCTCACTGAACACATCCTAACAGACCCACTGTCTATGGCAAACATTGTCCTTTCATTAGATAGACCTTTATTAGTAACCCTAGAGGAGACACCTGTATAAACATGGGTACTAACTGAACATGTTAGATATTTGTTATACCTAATTCAAATCATTTAGAAATTGAATTTCCTATTCAAAAGTTTCAACGCATACTTATAGCACTTTTATCTTATACCTGAAAAATGTTCTGCTTTCATTGGTCTAATGTAAAATTTACAAAACTATTCTGAAAGCAGAATACAGTGCCATACACTCCATCAGAGTATAAACGGAGGCTCTGGCAAATGTTGTATGGCTACATCCACAGAACTGTCATCTACTATTTTTCTAATCACAAAATACTGATTTAGCACCTCCAAATGAGCTAAAAGTAAAGAAGGACTACAACTCCTCAACAGAAAGAGAGGATGGTTTTATCGGTTTTGTGGGTATTGTATCCCCAAAGACCAGGAACAGAGCCCTGCAAAGGGCTAGGCTGAGACCCAGAGAGTATATGAGTAGAACAAACAAATCCTGTTCTTCTCGTTATGCTTTCCGCGACACACTTCTGACACCAGATGTGTGGGGCCCACAAATCAAGCAAGCAATCAGTTCTATAGCAGATACCAGCTAGGTGGCCCCTAATTCAACTCTGGCACTACCTGCCTGGAGATATGGTCAGAACTGACCAGTTGAAGACTCAGTCTCCAAGAATGCCCTCCCTCTTCAGATGCCAATCACAAGCTCCAGGTTGTTTTACCTGTGCTTCTGACAGACATGGCTATAAACCGGATTTGATTCATTTACTTGTGTCTGATTAATTTGTTAGAGTGGTTCACAGAACTCAGGGAAACACGTTTATTAGTTTACTAGATAGGATCTTACAAAGAACACAGATGAAGTACACACGGCAGTTGGGAAGGGGCACAGAGTGTTCAGAATCCTTCTTCGTGCTCCAGTTTCCCAGAACCTGTTAGCAATGGACTATCCAGAAGTTCTCTGAACCCTGTCCTCTTTTTGGGTTTTTATGAGGGTGTCATTACATGGGCGCGATTGATTATATCATCGCACAATCTGATCTTTGGTCCCTCCTCCTTTCTCCAAAGGTTGGGGGTGCAGCTGAAAGTCCCAACCCTCTAATCCTGCCCGGGTCTTTCAGGGTGACTAACCTCCATTCTGAAGCTACTGCAGGAATCACAGGCAGGCATCAAGTCACTTCATTAGCATACCAAATGTCACCTATCACTTTTGAGATTCCAAGGATTTTAGTAGTCCCATGCCAGGAAACGGGATAAAGGCCAAATGTGTATGATAATACTACAGTATGCATTTGTGCAGGTGGCAGTCAGGGCTTCAATAGATTGGGAGCACCTCAAGATGCATAACTCATTAAACTGGCCCAACATTTTTGTTTTTGTTATAGTGCTGAAGATCAAACCCAGGACTTTGAACATGCTAGGCAAGCACTCTATCACTGAGTTATATCTCAGCACTTTTTATTCTGAGACATGATCTCACTAAATTGCCCACACTGACCTCAAATTTATAATTTTCCTGCCTCAGCCTCCTGAGTGGCTGGGATTATAGCAGGCACCACCATGCCTGGCTCAACCTACCATTTTCTCTCTTTTTAAAAAAAATTTTTTTTTTTAAATTTAGTACCAACTGCTTAACAGCTGAGTCACATCTCTAGTCCTTTTTAAAATTTTTATCTTGAAACAGTATCTCACTAAGTTGCTGAGGCTGGCTTTTAATTTGCAAACCTCCTGCATCAGCCTTCCGAGTAGCCAGAATTACAGGTGTGTGGCACCATTGCCTGGCTCAACCTACCATTCTCTATACTGGCTTGAATGGCACATCTTAAAACCGAAAAACTCATTCTCAATCCACTCTTCTGGAGTTAAATGATTGCACTCAATTATATCTCAAAGGCATTTCTTCCACATAACGTATCATGCTATCATGACAATACCTACTTTATCTAGATAGCAAATATATCTATAAATGTCCATCTGGTGGACTAATACTGTATTGGAAACTTTGGCTTCAATGGCTAAAATCAGATGAAACAACAAAGATTCCTAATGTGTACTAGATACTTCACAAAAGGGTCCTTTAATCCCCTGTTCTTTTGTTACTTTAACTCCAACAACATAGAAATAAATTCAAAATAGGAGTAAACTCACCCTTACTGCTTTCCATGGACTGAACTGTATAAGGACAGTGCTTTCTAGACACAATTTGTTTAGTATTTTTTACACTGGAAACTGCACATCTAGAGAAGGGTATATGATGGGAGGGCCAAGGATGAAAATTCTCTGGATAATAAATATATAAATCCATGTTTGTAAGTATGGCCAGGACAAAGCCCACAGTAAGTATTCATATGTCCTGGATGGTACTGGATAATGAGCCTGGCGGGTCTTCTGGGGTATGCTTATGAAAGCCAAGCTCCTGTTTGCATATTCAGCTGACATCCAGAGGCTATGTACCACCAGTTCCTAGCATGGCCAGCTTCCCAGTAAACCAGCTGGTTGGCCATCTTGGTGCATGGGCCACTTGGTGCTAGAGAATGACGAAAGCTGCTATGGTGACAGTAAGAGGAAAGGAGGGAGAGGGAGAAACATGGTTTTCCTAATACTAGGAAACTTTCTGCCCTTGCAATGTATTCCTACCACAATTTTAGAATAAACTTGGCAAACTTGTCATGGCTCAGGATATCCCTCCTCCCATTCTGTAATCTTACTGAAGTCTCAAATGCACAGTATAAGCCCCTGCCCCTTGCTTATTGAGCCAAAACTCTTATACTTAGTTCAGGAATCTCTTCTGTGGATAAGCCCTTTACTAACCTGTCATTCTGTCCTTCTTTTTTATTTTTTTAAGAGAGAGAGGGAGAGAGAGAGAGAGAGAGGGAGAAAGAAAGAAAAAATCAACTTCATTTATTTTTTTCATCTGCTTTTTGTAGCTCTGACACTTAGTTGTGCATGTGGTACTGGGGTTTGAACCCAGGTCTTTGTGCATGCCAGGCAAATGCAATACCACTGGGCCACAGCTTCAGTCCTAATCTGTCATTCTCTACCTCACCACTTTAGTGAGACTTTATGTGTTTTCACAAATTTTGTACATCTAAATCCCTACTGGACTGAGAACATGTGTGTCTGAGTTTTCCTAACAACAAGGATTACTCCAAAACTTAAAAGCAATTGGAATTGGGCCATATCTTAGTTTATTACTACTTATTGGCACTACCCTGTTGGGCATTTTGTTTGTTTGGACTGGGAATTTAAACGAAGGGTGCTTTACTACTGAGCTATATCCCAGACTTTTTTTTTTTTTCATTTTGTGACAGGGTCCTGCTAAATTACCCAGGTTGGCCTTGAAGTTGCTTTCATTCTGCCTCAGCCTCCTTGTAGGTGGGATTACATGTGTGCACCACTGCGCCCAGTTTATTGGCCCCTTGCTTTTCCCTGTATTGCTATTCCTGTCCTGACAAAATGCCCATAGATCCAAGCCCCAGAAACGATTCCAAATCTGGTGGCATTGACACAGGGCAAGAATCCCGAAGATGTTTGGAGCCCTTCGGAAAAATTAGTCCTTAACAGGAAGATCTTTGCCAATGCACCAAGCAACTTCCACAGAGGTGAAGTCAGTACCTCGGCTTCAATCTAGATTGAGCGTCCTGAATTCTGAAATATAATTCAGCTACCACCAGCTTCTTCAGCACTATCCACTCACCCCTCCATGTCCACAGCAGGATGCCCTGGGAAGCAGAGGGTAAAATGATAAAATTCCCAACTGTTTGTCCTCAGGGTCTTGCTGGCCTCCATTTCCCCTGTGTAATCATCTCCCTGAGGCAGAGACAGAGGGAGGAGAACCCTCAAAAGGGCACCACCCTACCCACCCCAGATAAGCACACTCTAAAAACACAGGTGCTGTGATAAGTTGCCATATCAACTCCCTTGAATCACTACCCCACCTAGGTGTCTTTGGAAGGAAAGAGCTAGAAAATTCTCTGTGTATGACCAGTGGCAGCTTCAGAAGTTTGGCAATAGTCAAAAACAGCTCTGCTGCTTCTCTGAGGGTAAACACTCTAAATAACATTTCACTCTGCACACCTATCTAACTTCTCCTTGACTTGGTCGCAACCTCTGGAGAAGGAACACACATTTCTTTCAAACTGTGGAGTAGAAAACTTTTCCAAATGACTTCTGAACTGTTCAAAATACAAGCACCAAAAGAATGCAGTGAAACTTCACAAATGAAGACCAAATAAAGGCCCTACCACATTAGTATAAAGCCAAAATACAGAACTTTTATTGTAAAAAGATGGTTTCTTTATATGGCCCCACATTTGCTAGAAGAGTTATTATCAAAAAATCAACAGACAGCATACGTTGGTGAAGGTGTGCAGAAAAGGGAACCTTCTTTATATACTGTTGGTGGGGATGTAGACAGGAGCAGCCACTAGGGATGACAGAATAGAGGCTCCAAGAGAAATTAAAACTTGAATGACCAGGGCTGGGGGTGTAGCTAAGTAGGAGAGCTCAGCATGTGTGAGGCACTGAGTTTGATCCTATCACACACAGAGAGGAAAGAAGGAAGGAAGGGAGGGAGAGAAGGAAGGAAGGAAGATAGAAAGAAAAAGGAAGAGAGAAAGAGAGAAAGAAGGAAAGAGAACTACCAAATAATGCAGCAAGTGGCCTTCTTGGTGCAGTAGCCTCATATGACTCAGTAATCTTTCTTTTAGAAATATTCCTAAAGGAAATGAAATCACAACCATATAAAGATATCTATAGCCCTATGTTCCTTGCAACATTATTCATCATAACCAAGATAGGAAAATGATCTGTTGACAAATGGATAAAGAAATCAGCATATATGTACATATGTGTGTGTATCTATGACATGATGTTAAGGGAGATGTACAAATATATATATTATATATATCCATATATATAGTTATAGATATATAATGGAATGTTATTCATCTTTAAAAAGAAGATCCCAACATTTGCCAAGACATGAATGAGACTAGAAGACATTAAGCTAAGTGAAATAAGCCAGATGCAGAAAGAAAACTATTGTATGAGATAATGTAAATGTGGAATTTTAAAAGGGGGGTAATACATAGAGAGAGAGAGAATAAAACATTGGTTGCCAAGGATAGGGTTTAAGAGGGGTTAAGAATGGGGAAATGTAGGTCAGAGGATGTGAAAATAACATATGCAGGAAGAATAAATCTAGAAACATAATGTACAAAAATAGGATTATAATATAATATGTTATATTTGGAATTTCTACTATATGAGTAGACTTCACCTACTCTTGTCACAAAAATAAGGGGTAACTGTGTGAGATGAGGACTATGTTAATTTCCTTCACTATAATAACCTTTCTACTATTTGTATGCCTCCCATAACATCATGCCATACACATTTGTATATAAATATACAAATAAAGTTTATTCAAAAGCAAACAATGGTTTCTACTTTCAAGTGATAGGGCAAATAAGAACTAGTGGATGAATAGGGACTGGGACTGCCTGAAATCTGCACTCATCTGTAAAGATGTCAGGAACACAAGGAGGGTGATCCAATTACAGCAGATGGCAGCCACCAAGTTCCAAGGCTAGGGTGGACACCTTCTGGCTTTCTCTCTCCACATGCAGCCCTCTCAAGCTCCAGACCTGGCAAGTAGGCCAAAGTTTCCTGCTGAAATAGGGTCACTCCTGATGATGCTGGAGAGGTGGCTCAACAATACAGTGCTTGCCTGGAACCAGTGAGGAAGTGGGTTCGAACTCCAGCACTACATACACAACTAAGTGTTGGAAACACAAAAAACTGGATGAAAAAATCAAATAAGGTCACCCCTGAGTCCAGCCTGGACTGGGTTAAATCACCTCCCTAAACTACCATTTCCTACTGACTCATGGCAATATTCCCGCTTGCTTCTGGATAGTGTGAGCACATACACGTTCATCACGAAGCCCTGAAATAGCACGGATGACTGTACAACCCAAGACTCTGCCCTAGAATGACCAAGTTCACTTTCAGTTTCTCCTGCTGCCAGTGGGTCTTCATTCACTGAGAGTCCTTCTCTGACATCTTCCCATTCCCTGTGTCACTGCCCTATTTCAGATCCTTTGGCCCACTTGTTTTAACTAAGTAACAGCCTCCAAACTAGTCTCTCTGCATCTCATCTTTCTCTTACCCATTTAACATATCTCTGCTACCCGATCAAACGCATTGCTTTATTCAAGTCACTGTACAAAACTTGATCAATCAAACTTCACTGGTCAGCCTGTCATTTAAGCTACTTCCTAATTAGGACTGAGCTACCCCTTCCAGCCCTATGAGTTTGCATTCTTTGGCAATCCAAGACTTTCACACTGTGGTTCCCAGACCAGCAATAGTAGTACCACCTGGGAACTTGGTAGAAATACAAATTCCAGAGTTACTGGCTCAGAAGCTGCAGGGGTGGCCCAGCATTCTGTTTTTAACAAGCTCTCCAAGTGATTTTGATGCTTGCAAAAGTTTGAAATCACTGTTCTATCTGAACCCCCCAACCTTAGTCTAATTGTTCAGCTCACTGTGCCCACCGCACTGCAGTCCTCACTGCCACACAACCCTCTAGTGCTCTGCTTGTCTGAAGCCTACCTAGAACTTCTGAAATCACTAAGCCCAGCATGTTCTCCTTTTCCGTTGATGGTATCTTTTGTGCCATTTACTGGGCACTGATAAATGCTGGTTTAGATATTTTTCCTTGCTAAGGAAAGTCCTTGAGGATAGAGGTATCCTCAATCATTGTCTAACACAAATTCTTTGGTCATTCAATGACTAGTGACAAATAGCTAAGAACATAAAAGGACAAATCATTGGAGCCTGAGTATTTTTAGGCCCAAAGACCTCTAAGAAAAGTCAGTGTTGGTGAGATACTCATTTTTTAAACTGAGTAATGCGACAATTAATATAGGCGTGTAATCCTGTGTTCCTTAAGATGTTCTAGATGTTGGTCTTTTAATTAAAGATGAGTTAAACAAAATTAACTGCTTCTTTACTCTAGGACTTCTCAGAACCTTTAATACACTAATGTAGATGCTGACTCCAGAGGAACATAGAGCATTTACCAAACCTCTATTAACACGTCACAGAAACCAGTGTGGCTGGCATTGATCTTGGCTATTGTTCCTGCAAGCCTGGGATACAAAAGGTGAACTGGACTCCTGGGCATAGAGTCCTGTAAGCAGGGCTGTTGGTCAAGCTCAAAGCCTGTTATGAAGGCCAAGGCAGGAGCCAACTTACAGTCCAGCCCAATTATTTTAGGCTTATGTGCTATCACATCAAAGTCTACCCAGAAGCCAGTGGGAAGCCTGTGCTGGATTCAACTGATAATGTGCCCTTCAGTAGTAACCTTACCAAAGGTGACTTCTACAGCTTTATTGTGCAGACTGAGAGAGAGTTAAATAGAGAGATCCTGGAGAGCTCGGCTGTAATTAAGTGCTGCTTAACTGAAAATGTTGCAATGGAAATTCTCCTAGGGAACCTGAGAAACGAAGAAAGAAGAGGAAACTGCCCATCTGGAGGAAGAAAGTTGGTTGAAGGTCAATGACTGCCTATTTTCAGTGTCCTTTTTTTTGGGTAAACTACATTTTTTTCTTTTTTCTTTTTTTTGTGGGAGATGGGGAAAATGTGAAGGTTCAGGGTCTCTTGAACTTAACCTAATTTGAGTCTCTGCCGTCTTAACCTGGCTCTGCTTCTCCCAAGTACCTGTGCCAAGTGGGTTTTCCTCTAGGCCCTTGCTCCCTGGCCTGGAAAAAAGTAACCAACAAGTTCAGTCTGCAACTCCAACGGAACCCATGTCTCTGTGTTTCTCAGCTCTGTGCTCTGTATACAGAAATGCCCCTGTGCTTCTCTCTGTTCTCCTCATTTCCAGGAGCACAGATTCAACACTAAGTGTGGCTAGGAAATCATCTGCCTGGCCCACGTAATCCCATGGGCATCAGTTCTTAAATTTTTTTTACTTTGGTATATTGTCAGTTTTAGAGAAAAGCTACAAGGGTAATACGAAGAATCCCTATATGGGGATGGGGCGGTGACTCGGTGGTTAGGGCACTTACTCGGCATATGCGAGGATGCGAGTTCAAACCCTAGCACCGCGTATCCGATGAAGTCTTGGAGCAAAGAAACCCAGAAGAAAAACTAGATAAAAAATTGTTTCTTTCTCTCTCTGCGTCCCTCTCTCTTTTAAAAAAAAAAAAAAAAAAAGATCCCTATACACCCTTTACCTAGATTCCCCAAATGTTTGCATTTTACCACCTGATTTCTCTCTTTTCTCTCTGAATTGAGAATAGGTTACAGAAAAGATTCTCCTTTATCCTTTAATACTTCAACGTATTCTTTCTTTCCGCCTTTTCTTTTCAGGGGATTAAGCCCAGGGGCACTTTACCACTGAGAAACTTCCCAGGTCTTTGTATTTTTCATTTTGAGGCAGGGTCTCCCTAAGTTGTTTAGGGCCTTGTTAAATTGCTGAGGCTGGCCTTGAACTTTGAGATCCTCCTGCCTCAGCCTCCCAAATGGTTGAGATTACAGGCTCGCACCACCATGCCTGGCTCAGTATATTTTCTTAAACAAGAATGTTTTCTTCTATAACTACAATAGTGAGCAAAAAATAGAAATTCAGCATTGGTATTCTATTTAAATGTTGCCAATTATCCGATAATGTTTGTAAAACAAAAAAGATCAGGTCTTTCATGATTCACTCATCTTTTATGAGGAAAGGGTAGATACATGCTCGTGGTGGAAACAACTGTGCATCAGCTCAGAAGGCACAAAATAGTGACTTGATTCTTTGCCAGTGATGTTAACTTTAATCTTCTGGTTAAGGCGGTGTCTGTCACTGGCATGATGTTTTATTGTTTGTCTGTTTGTTTTTTGGTACCAGGGATTGTGAGCCACATCCCCAGCCCTTTTTATTTTTTATTTTGAGACAGTTCTTGCTGAGTTGCTTAGGGCCTCAATAAATTGCTGAGGCTGGCTTTGAATTTGCGATCCCCATGCCTCAGCCTCTTGAGCTACCAGGTCAGGCTCTGGCACAATGGTCTAATCCACCAATTCACAAGACATAGTTGCTTAGTCCTGTTGTATTAAAATTCTTGTACAATTTTCTTTGCCTAACCTTGGGCATATATATGATGAATTATAGATAATGTTTGAACATAATTTTGTGTAAAATACTCAATTCCATTTATGAAATAATTCCCTGGTCACAAATGAGAGAATAATTTTCCACTCCCTTGAAGACAGACTGAACAATGTATAATAAACATGGTTACTATGCTAACGTCCAGAACTAGATTTTGTTAGTTGTGCTTTAGCATGCAATTTACAGTTGATTTTACCCTTGTAGGCATACAACATGCACCAAGTTGAACTTTCCATGCAAAGAACATATTCCTAAATGGGGATTCTGAAAACTTTTCTGGGGTCAGGTTATTTTATTTTTCATCTTTATTTTTGGTACTGGGCACTTAACCACTGAGCCATATCCTCAGCCCTTTTTTATTTTTTATTTTGAGACAGGGTCTTGCTAAGTTGCTTAGGGCCTTGTTAAGTTGCCATGGCTGGCTTTAAACTTGTGATCCTCCTGCCTCAGCCTCCAGAGTCACTGGAATTACAGGCATGTGCTACTGTGCCTGGCTGGGGTTGGGTTTATACTCAAGCTGTGAGCCTCTTCTATGGATCTTGAAATTGTCACTGAAAATGTTGTTGGAGCTTTGGGGGAGGCCAAAAATTCTTGCTGGCTCAGTTACTAATTACAATATATTATTAATAAATACAGAAAGATCCTTATGATAAAGAGCACTGGTTGCTCCTGAGTCATTAGCATGGGACCTGCCCCCTGAGAAGGCTGTAATAGGCTAAAAATGGAAATAGAGCTCTAAGATTCTGGTAAATAGTGAGGTGCTTGCAGTCTCACAGGCCAAATGTAAATGGTTAAAGGTGAGATAAACAGCAAGGGGGTGATGAGAATAGACCAGTGGGAACCTTAGAAGCTTGAGTGCCAGTTTTTAGTTTAGAAAATATTGAAATAGGTTACCTAACTCTTCTGCAAATAATAAAGTCTTGGGCATAAAAGGAGCTGAGCAGAGTGTAGATAGGCAAGATGCCACAACACTCTAGAAAGGTCACTCCCCAGTTATAACATGTAGGTTATTTGCACAATTGGGACAGAAACTGCCTTTAGCAAGCATCTCCTGTCCTTGGGGCAGGCAAGTCAAACCAACACCTTGCCCTGTTGCCAAGAGCCTGTTTCCACAATTTACTAGCAGAATTTTAACTTCCCTTGAATCAGGAAAAACATCCAAGGTACCCACTGGGCTGCTACAGAATCGGGCACTTATTTACCTAATGCAAAGGGCAAATCTCAGCGGTCTACAGGGATCAACATGAACAATAAATATGAGAAATCAGAAACCGGACAATCAGAAGAAGTACAGGTTCTGGCAAAACAGACAGTGTAGGTGTGCTATTCCCATATACATTTTCAAAAGGGACCAAACATCACATATCTGGGGCCAAAGGCCCAAGGGCTGCTCCTTCACTGTGCCTGCCCAGTGGTGGCAAGACCATCTCTGCCTTGCTACAGCTCGACAGAGCTAGAACCCCCAGCTTCATGATCAGTGTGACTGGGATGTGGCATCACCCAACACCACAGATAGTTCTGCAGAGGAAATGCATAATTAGTCTCTTTCCACAGGAAGGGCCCCTTTTCAGAAGCCTGCCTGGACCCTGCCTCTTCCTGATGGCTCTTTCATTAGATAAGTGCTAGGTCCCATGGGCTCAATTCATGGAACTTTATGCTTGAAGATATTACATTATTATTGACGCATCCAGCCAGCGTCTACTGAGGGCCTTCTACGTGCCGGATGCTGTTCCTGATATGCTCCTTCAGCGTAGGAGACAGTCTGCACATTAGGAAGGTGGCATTCTAGTTGGGGGGTCAGGGTGAAGACCTAGAATAAGCTAACAAATGATTTAGAAAACTTGCCAATGCTGATTAACCGCATTTAGGGAATTAAACTGGCTGGAGGTGCCTGGATGACTTCTTCAGAATGAGCAGCTAGTGACAGTCTCTATAAGAACTGACATTTAAGCTGAGACCTGAAGGACAGGAAGGAACCAGATTTGTGAAGACAGGGATGAGGCTTTCTTTTTTTTTTCCACATTTATTAGAAGTATATTGCGATACAGGATACAGATGAGGGGGAAACATTGTCAAAACTGTAGCAATCAATGTGTATAAACTTTGTTAACCAAGGGTAATGCTAACGCATAGATAAGCTACTATGGGTTTCATCTATTGCAGTTTCCCCCAGAAGAACTCATGTGTTAAATGGGTATCTAGTGTAGGAATAACATCGGCTTCTGGGATGGTTCCCCCATCTTCCCCATCACCAGACTCCTATGAGTTCTTCATATACCCTCCCCCCTCCCCATCCCCTTCCCTACACCTCCA
>PVKS010000980.1:0-112170 GCA_004027875.1 Aplodontia rufa
GGGAAAGAAGTGAAGTAGGAAGGAAGGGAGGGAAGAAGGAAGGAAGAAATGGAGGGAGGGAAGGAGGGAATGGAGGGAGGAAAGAAAGAAGGATGGAAGGAAGGAAGGAAAGGAGGAAGAAGGAAGGAAGAAAGGGTGGAAGGAGGGAGGGAAGGAAGTGAGGGAGGAAGGAAGGGAGGGAGGAAGGAAGGAAAGAAAGAGGGAGGAAGGGAATGGAGGGAGAAAGGAAGGGAAGAGGGAAGGAGCGAATAGAGGAAGGAAGGGATGAAAGAAGGATGGAAGGAATGAATGAGGGAAGGAAGGAGGGAAGGGAGGGAGGAAGGAAAGGAGGAGGGAAGGGAGGAAGGAGAAAGGAAGGAGGAAAGGGAGGGAGGGAAGAACAAAAACAGACCACTGGCCAGCTTTTTTGGAGGAAAGGAAGTGCGTACCTGGTAGTAGACCTTGTCTCTCCTACCTGAGGATAGGCCCCTGCTGGGACTCACGTGAACCCAGCATTCTCCAAGCCTCCTCCCTGTGTCACAAGTCAGATGTGACAACGTGTAAGATATGGCCCTCGAGGACTCCAAGTAGGGATGCAGGGTGAATGCAAAATGTGTTTTGTCCAGAGGGCTGGGGACAGTGGCCTTACATGTCCCCACATGGAAGGAATACAGAAGGCAAATACGTTAGCCAACCTTCTGTTACTACAACAAAATACCTGAGACAATCAACTCATGAAAAGGAAAGATTTACTTTGGCTCACAATTTTGGAGGTTTCAGTCCATACGCAGTGGCCACATTATGACCACAGCATACATGGCAAGAGTGTGGTAAAGGAAGGTGCTCATCTCATGGGGGCTGGGAAGCAGGGAGAGAGAGAAAGAGGTGTGGGACAGGCGTTGCAATAACCCCTTTTAAGGTGTGTCCCCAACTGCCTGCCTTCCACTCAGTGCCACTCATCAAGTCTACACTTCCTCCATAAGAGCCTTCAACACATGGGCCTTCCAAACCACAGCCATGAGCGACTTAGAGGCCCCTGCTCCATCCACTACAGCCGTGAGCACCCTAGAGACCCCCACTCTGTCCACCACAGCCGTGAGTGGCCTAGAGGTCCCTGCTCCATCCAGGGCCTGAACCCATTGCCCCTCAGGGCTCACGTTGTGGCAGCTTAGCTCAGCCAAAGCCTCCTGGTGGAGCATAAGATGAAGGCCAGGGCACCCAGGCCAAGCTCAGCCCACGGCCCAGCCGCTGAGTGCTTGCGGGTGCCTCCAGAGGGTAACTTCTCTTCTGTGCTTCAGTTTCCCCATTTGTGAGATGGAGTTGAAACCTCGTCAGATGGGGCAATGCGTGAGAAACAACCTTCATCCTAGCCCAAGCCAGGTCAAAGGACAGGAGGACCAGTGCAGTACAGACTTGGCTCTTGGAGAGGCCCCATCAGCAACGAAAACCAGAAACAGAACTTCAGGGAGCACAAAGGGCTGGGGAGGGCTGCCCACACCGCAGGATTCAATCAGCACCCTTCCCCTAGAGCCGGAAGGGCAGGGAAGACACCGGGTCTCATTTGCCCTGCACATGTGCGATACTGGGGGTGAAGAGGGCGAGGAGGAGGAAAACGTGTCCCCAGTATCTTTGTCACAAACACAGAAGGGTGAAGGTAGCCTTGCATGGAAACAAGAGTCCATGAGAGGGACATGAAGACTCCCGGCCCGTGGTGGACACTGACCAGAGCCTTTTCTCCACTTAGGAACATTTTCCACTCTTAAATGTACCTCATTCCCCGTCCCAAAGCTACAACCTCAGACACATGGTCAGCAGAGGGGCGGAGCTGGGCACCATGGCCAGGACAGCAGTGCCTTGGTCCATCTCCTGAGAACCAGGACCGCCTCCTGCAGGGGGAACAACAGACCAGAATCCCTGAGTGCAGCTGGCAGGGTGCATCTGACTCCAGTGGGAAGCTCCAAACAGGACGGGCCAGCAGGAGATGCTCCCGTGCCTCCCCAGAGACAAAGGAGGACTTGGAAGACATTGCACAGAGGTCCTGCTCTTGACCCACTGCTACATGCTGGATGAAGTTCAAGTCTCCCCTCCAGGAGCCCAGGAGAGCAGAAATCTCATCAGCCAGGTCCAGGAGGAGAGGGCAGGGAGCCCAGGAGCCAGGTAAGTAGGAGGTATAGATATGCACACAGCACCTTGCTAAATTCCCAATCTTCTAGAAGAACCAAAAGGCCTGCCTAAGGTCAAAATCTGTTTCTGAGGTGTGAGCTTAATTGATAAAAATAAAATGGAGATTATCACATAGAACTTAATAGTACCAGTGCTTAAATTTTTTTAGGAAAGTTTGCTTTTTGAGAGAAAAAAACACCACTAAGAGGTAAAGGGAGGAAATAAATGACAAAGTGGCCGCTTGTGCGACTCCTGCTCCCACCAGCCGGGAAGCCAGGGAGGGTCTTCCTGCCGGAGAACCCATGCCAGCACCACCTTACCACGAAAAATATCTCAATGAGCTGTAAGCGTGCATCTCGATTCCAGTCTTGTCGCTTCCCCCTGAAAGCTAGACATAAATTATCAAAAATACCCTTTGAACACTGGCCCATTAGAAGCTTCAAAGAGAATTTGGAATGCGCAGAAAAAGTGGGAAATTACCTAAGACCAGGACTGGTGAGGCTCAGGCTACATCCCTGCCCCGCTAGACGCTGCGCACTTAATCACAAAATTGTGCACTTAGCAAAGGCCGGCTCGGCTCCCACCGAGGAGAAGAGCAAGTGTTTTGTGAACATGGGATACGGATGCAACCGGGGCCTCCCGCCGGCTCCTCCGGGTATCCGCCTCTCTCCACAGCAGCAGCTTCTTTTCCTCTGGATCTCCACCTCTGCTCCAGCTGCTGGTGTGAGCCCACCACTGCCTTCAGGGGCAACCAGGAGGCTCCCTGTAGGTGGCCTGTAGATGGGCTTGCCCTACCCATCACAGCGAGCTAACATGAAATCGATCGTGGACCTGCAGCCTCTCCTGGAAGCTGGTCTTACAGGCACATTAGCCAATTAAGTTGCTCTGTGGGAGAAAGACACCAAGAACGTGCAATGCAGAGGAATGAGAGACGCAGGAGGAAAGTGGCTTCTGTCCCACCAATTTCCTGCAAGGGTGGGGTCTGCAGTTGCCAGGCCATGCCTCCTTGTAGAATTGGGATTGACCTCTCGAGTAGGGGATGAGGTGGGATGGAGCTGAGTAAGCAGAGGACAGGGAGCAGGGCTCAACAGCCCCACTGAAAACGTGGCATTTATATGTTCCAGTACCTAATGTTGTCACCCCCAGCCACCCACAATGGGACCCTGCGCTTGGGTTCTGTTGTCTGCAGTTGGTGTGCCGGTCTAAACACGGAGCAGACAGCATGGACAGCCCAGAGGGCCCACGACCCTCCCCCAGTGGCAGAAAATTCCACATCCCACGCAGACCTACAGGGGAGCTCCTGCCTGGTTCCAGGCTAACATGACCAGGCATGAAGGGGGCTGCACACAAGGGCTGCAGAAATCTCTCCATCACCACCCACCAAGCAACCTGTGGATATCAGCAGGAGAAAATACGGGCTGTGATTTAAATACACCCATGAACGTGAACTATTGAGTTACTATTCATGCGCTAGTGGAACTGAGTTATTTTTAACACACAAATGGTCATCATTGCCATCACACCATTTCTTCTCTCTGTCTCACAAAGTGCAGTTTGTAATTAAAACGAAATTAATGGTAAGGCAGACACCTAGCACCAGACAGCTGGATACATGGATTAGTTTGCAACTTACATACCTTGTCCATTTTTGTGTTGGGTGGTTTGTATTGTTTTATTGATGTATTCTGGACACTGATCCTTTGGAAATGATCTAATTTATTAGGTTAGTTTCTTGGGGCTGCTGTCACCAAAACTCACATTCTCAATGGACTGGAACAACAGGAACTTCACAGTTCTGTAGCTCCAGATCCGGGTCCCTGGGGAGGACCTGCCTCTCCCAACTTCCAATGACCTTGTCTCATGACCTTGCCTTTGTGAGTCTGAATCTGCTCTAAATATCCCTGTAGAAATCTGCTTCCTTTGTCACTTTCTTGCTAATATTTAAGAATGCTATTTCCCTCATCATTTTATTTCCTGTTTCTTTTTCACATGTAGGAAAGTCATTGATTTTACATATCAAAATGTCCCTGTCATTGTACTCAATGTTCTTACTAATTGTGCTGATTTTTGTTTCTGTTGGTTTCTTGGCATTTTGGGTGTATAATCATTAGCAGCAGTTAGTAACTTTGCTCCTTCTGTTTTGATTTTTGTCTTTCACTCACTGTCCATGGATTGGAATTTCCAAAACATCAGTACACAAATCTGCATTATGGTTTTATTGGCAAGCAGGTGATGAAGCGCTAGCATGCCCTAACACATGATCCCTGTCTGGCCCGGAGGTGACCTTCAGTCAGTGCCCAGTGAGCAAATCAATGCCACCACTGTCCTCAGGAGCAACAGCAGCACCACTGACTTGTCTGCACCTACCACAGGCCTGCCACTGTCCTGCACACCAGGGCTCAGCCAGGAAGTAAGGCTATAGGGAAAATAAACTGTTAAGTGTCAGTAAGAAGGGTAACAATAGCAGAAGAAAACACACTTCTACCGGGGTACTCAAAGGATAGTGTTGAACATTCTAAGCACAGGCTTCATAATGGACTAGAAGGACTTTTCCATTAGCTCTCTCCAACTTCCATCAAAGTGCCACAATCCCAATCAAAACACAAATGAGGCTTTCCAGGGAAAGAGGATGAGATATTCCAAAACCCAAGGAGAAAAAAGGAAAATACAAGAAATCCCAGAGAAATTCTCAAAAAATAAACTAACAAAATAAACTATCCCACACTAGTGCAAGAGAGCCTAGCAAGCATTTGGAGATAGCCGAGTCAGCTGTTAAGTATGAACTAGAATAGAGGGTGAGTGAGGAGGACAGGCGAGCACACACAATTCCTGGGGGAATCCTAAATGTGATAAAGGTGGCATTTCAAATCCAGGAGGAAAAGATCAAGAGCAGACATTTGGAATGCCTACTTTTTTTTTCACCAAAATTATTTCCAGATAAATCAAACATCTAAATGTAAAGATGAAAGTACATAACTAACAGAAAAAATAAAAGATAGAATCTTTATTTTTTGTACTATCTTGAAGCTGGTAAGGGCTTCTTGGAGAAATACGAAATCCAGAAGGAGAAAGGACAAGATTGCTCAACTTAATCATGAAGTTTATGATGTAGAATTTGAAATATTTTATCAGAAATAAAGGGAAAAACAGTCGGAGGAAAAATATTGAATTAAGAAAAACTTGTAATATGGGAGCGAAGCTGGTGCACAATTATTAGAAAAGGAACAATCCATTAAAAAAAAGCCTTGTCTATAAATAGAAAAATAAACACTTGATGAATGAAATCTAAGACTTTCTCCTTAATGTGTAAATAAAGAGGTGCAGCTTGAGCAGCACCCAGAAAATAATTGCTACCAACAAGGCCAGGGGTTATAGGCTCTCTCCAATGGTCAAGGTTGATAGGATTAAATGATTTATAAAATAGGATTATTATCACCAAATGAAATTAACTCATCAGTTCCACTTGGAGGAGTTCACTCTACAGCTCCAGTTCAAGAAGACAGACAAGCGGATGTTCACAGAGGCCCTGCTTAAAAAGGTAAAAAACCTAGAAGCCACAGTGCTGGGAGCAGTGTGGCAAGTGCGTGCATTATGTTCTCTAAGGCCGTTAAAAAGGACACAGCAAATCAGAAAGCAGAGATCTCTGTCCATGGGGTTAGGTGGAAAACGCAACGTTCCAATGAAATTGTGGTTTCATCACGTGCTTGTGTTTCTCCAAAACAGGACAAAGACAGAGAGAGAGAGAAACAGGGAGAGAGAGAAGGCGCATGTGTGTCTAAGAAAATAAAAATTCTGGGAGTTTGCACAAGAAATAGAAACATGAATAAAGAGTGATTAAATCGGCAGAGGGGACTAGAGACCCCAAGACAGGAGACTTTATTTAATATTTTTGCTCCGGGTTGACTCTTTAGCCATGTTCATGTATTACTTTTGCAGTATAAATTAGTCATGGAGCATTTCTGAAACTAGAAGCCTTAGACTTTTTAAAAGATAGATTTATTAAAGCCCTAAAAATTATCTTGGGGATGCCATTTCTCTAATTAAAAGCATACTCTTGTTCCTAACCTTTCAGCATTTCCTGTTCAGCTCTGATTCTTTTTTCAAATGTCTGTCTCTATCTCCCCGTACCCTGGACATTCTGCATGCTTCCTTCTGGCAACCCTGCAGTAGATTATGCCCCACTTCCTGATCCTCTGATGATATGGGCCGCTCCACCACCGGGACACTCACCTGCAGAACATCCTCTCCCTGTCTCAGGACGCTTATCAGTGTCTCCAGATACACACTGTTTCTGGGAAACGTCTGATCTCACCTTACCGTTTCTGCCTCCAGTTTACTGACATTAACCCATAGATGCTGCCGGCTCACCCCAAATCCAGACAAATGTGTGCTGGGAATTGGAGACAGTGAAAGCCAGAGAGACCTAGAGACCTCTTTAGTGAGTGCACCCAAGAACTCTGCAATTAGGACACCTAGATTTCATTCATCGTGCCTATAATTTCATATTTAATGGTTTAAAATTGTTTTCATCTTCAATTCTATATTCTTATCTTCTCCAAATTGAACACGAAGGTTGTCACTCAGGTCTGGCCACCACGCAGAAGAGGTTGCCACCTTTCCGGACCATTTGATCTTGGATGTTTCTACTTGTTATAAAGTCCTTGAAAGAGGATGTCTGCCCTCACCTTGATCCTTCAGGAAGCAAAGCTGCGACTTCCTGCAGCAGAAAACAGACATGACCCAGGGCTCCGCTTTCCCAGAGCCCCAGGTGTAGACAGGTTCAGGAAGAGCCCTAGGGTCAAGTTAAGCGCACTCTCCCGCAAAGAAGATGGTGATGGCCACCACGATCTGCAGACACAATTATTTCCTCCCAGAGAGCTACAGCTTTGTACCTCTTCTTTGCTGGAATAAAGGCCAATGTAGACATGGGCTTGGCTCACAGTGTGTGGAGAACAAATTCCTTTTTCATTTCATTATCAAAATCATGGGAGCTGGGTTCTCCGTGTTACTCCCATCCGCCCTGAAATCACTTTGTGGTTGCCCGAACTTGCAGTTCCCCCGCAAGGGGCTCCTGGGGAGCAGCTGAGAAGCTGCCTTTCCCTTCCTAATGCTCACAGGGATTTCATGGTTTTCCCCACTTAGCGAAAAGGGAACTGGTTGGTGTAGGAAAGATCAAGCACTCTAAATTTTAGCACAAATGTCAAGGTGAAACGAAAGGCAAACCCTAAAAATTCCCCAATAAAACTGGGAAGCTCCTACTTTATTTCCGTGACAACCTATTCTTCCAGCCCCAGTTCCAAACCGTAAAGGTTGATGCTGTCTTAAAGGCAAAGTCTCCGGACACATTGCCCCAGAATAAGCTGCACAGAATGTCTAACTCAGCCTGGAAACAAGCACAGCCCCGCTAAAGCCTCAGTTCAGCACGGAGTGGTGTGTCGCTCTGCCAAGGACAGGCGCACGGTAAAAGGCATTCTTAATTGATTCTTCATTCCTCTTTTATTATTTCAGAGACTCCAGGAAGAGCAAGAAATCAAGCGATGTGCAGGCAAGAAGAAAGGGAAGGCGCTCGCCCATGATTAAGTATGCACACCCCGTCCGTGTCCCTCGGTTGAGAAGTGGCGAATTCAGCTGAGTCTTTTCTGTTTCCTGGAATCTAAATGTTTAACATCCTCTAGTAGAAGTGTCTGGGTGCCTCACTGGCTCATCAGGTCTCCTTCAGATATGTGCAGTTGTGTTTGACAGGACAAGGAAGTGCCCTGGGAGGAGGGCAGGGACCAGCTCAGAAGGGTACTGAATGTGGCTCACAAGTGTCGGAACCCCACACAGCCTGCTGCTTGTCCTCACTGTATTTCTTAATAAAATGTCCACACACGTGAATGTAGAATGCTGTACACTCCAGGGTGAATTAAATGAAAGGATAAATATGTGCAGGTGCATATTAATAAACAGAAGGCAAATAACGATTACGCCGTGATGTCTCAATTCAGTTCCAAGGTCAGAATGGACCCAGTCTCCTCCCTAGACCTGCTCTCATTCCGCGGGAGCAGCACGTTTAATTGTTTCAATGCTTTTGCTTCTTTTGGAAGCAGCCACTCTCACTTTAAATAACATAGTCACACTCTAATCACGAGGTTTTCCCATCATATGGTATCTGCTGACTTCACGTCTGTAGAATCCAGACTGAGCTGACCCTTTACCTCCACCTTCCCTTCCTCAGGAGAGATCACCAGTTCTTCTAAAGGACACATTTAAACCAGAACAATACAATGCAAATCTTGAATGTTTACCTTTCATTAATAACTTTATTGTCAGGAAATGAGAATAAAATAAACTTTTTCCATTTTCATTTATCTCAACGCCCCGGATCTTGTTAAATTGTTTCATATGAGGTGTCAATATTTTCAATGTGATTCTCATCTGCAACTATAATTGTCTTTCATGATTTATCTATAATTGTATTTTTTTCAAATTTCAGTGTGCACGTATAAAAAATTAAGAAACTTACTAGGAGATGATGAAGCTACTTTGCTGCTACCCTCTATTTTGGAAGAAATAGCACCAAACTAGCCCTGCAGTTGTGAGCAACCATCAGTGGCAATTGTGGGCAGCCAAATACATGGTGGCATCAGATGAGGGTCCCTGAGAGGCAAAGACACCTGACATGATCTCCATAATAGTCCTGGCTTCCTGCCAAGGACAGTTGCCCACCATGACAGACCCATAAAGCTTAAGGGGCACAGATTAGGGTCCATGGCAGTTTAGTTGACTCAGATTTGTGTGAAGAGGATGGCATTATCGAGGAAAAAACATGGAAAGAGAGAGACCAAAGTCCACGAGGGGACCCTGCATGTGTGTGTCTGAGAACTGCAATTTTATTGCAAAGATAGAAATATTTTAGGCTTAGAAATAGCCAGCAAAATGGGATCAAATGCAGCAGAGAGAAGTTAGAGGTTGAAGTGTGAGGGGAATAGCAATCCTGAGAATCCTGGAATTTGGCCCTGCCAATGGGAAGACCTCAAATGAACATATCCTCAACAGAGGGGACATTCAGCTGGGACACCTTCAAGGTCTCAACTTCTGAGTACAGACTTCATCCTAGATTAAGAACTATTCTAGATCTCCCTAGCAAATCTGCAAACTAAGTGCAAGTATTGTCTTCGGGGAGACAGTGTTTTGGTATTAAATTCTGACAAGATAGATAGACTTGGGAAGGAACTGTATTTTCCAAGATCTGTGCAAACAAAGCCTAAACTAAGTCTGTACAGGTCAAAACGGCAAGCCAGCAATTGAACTGACTCCAGAACAAGAGGCAAGTGTCTTCAGAGACAGATGACAGAATTTAAGGATGCACTAATAAATGATTTACAATGTCTAACATTCAATAAAAAATCACCATGTGAGAAAGAAACAGGAAAATTTGAACAAAGAAACAGAAATTGAACTTGAGAGAGTCTAGATTCTGATTTTAGAGGACAGAGTCTGTAAAGCAGTTGGTATAAATACGTTCAAAGAATCAACAAGGTCTAATAACTAAAGAAAATGTAGTCATCATGAATGAACAGGTAAGAAATATACACAAATAATGGAAAATATAGATGGAACTAAATGGAAATTCTAGACTTAAAAAGAACAGAATTGAAATTAAAAACTCACTGGCTATGCCGAAAAGCAGATTGGGGAAATCAGAGAAAAGAATCAGAAAATGTTTAGTCAAATTAGTAGAAATTACCCAATTTTAAGAACAGGAAAAAAAGAAAGCATATTGTAGAAAAATATTCAAATTTTTGGAGTTTTGTGGGATAATATCAGATGGTCTCAGATTAGCAGAAATAGGTTAAAGATTAAGGAAAAAATAATATTTGAAGAAATAATTGCTGGACATATCAGAAATCAGAAATTTGATGGGAAAAATCATTGATTTACAGTTTTAAGAAATTCAGTTAATCTGAAGCAGCACTGATATAGGAAGAATTACACAAGACAAATTAGAGTCATGTTGCTCAAAACTAAAGACAAAAATAAAATGAAAGTGACCTGAGAGGGAGAAAGAGATTATTTACAGAAGAGGAAGGATAAGAAATATCACTGATTTCTTGCAAAATAAATAAATAAAGGTCAAAAGAGAATGAGAGAAAATGCTTGAAATAGGAAAACATCATAAAATTCTGTCTATATCTATTGAAAATGTCCTTAAAAATGAAAATAAAATAAAAATGTTTTCAGATAAAACTGAGAAACTCATTACTAGCAATCTCTCCTACAATAAATGTTAAAGAATATCCTTTTGACAAGAAGGATCCAGATGGAAAGTTAGCTCTAAGAGAATCCAAAGTTTTCAACAGACAGGTAATTATTTTTACCTTGTACTTTTTTATTTATTATGATTTACATAAAAGAAAACTACACATTTATAACCAGAATAAAACTTAAGATAGGATTTATCAGAACATACAAGTAAAAGATAAGACAACAATTTCAAAAATATGGAGTGGAATAAAATTATGCTGTTGTTTGGCTATAAAATTTTTACACTGAGAATGAAGTGGGAAGTGTCATGTGTTGAGTGGAGAGAAAGAAGTGGAAAGTAAAATCTGAAAAAATCACATGTTCCGGATAAAATGTGACAGGTGAAGAAGTACATCGACTCTAAAGAGTAAATAGTTAGCACACACATTGTTAGCAATACTAAAAGCCACTCAAAGAAGAATAGTTAAGAAGCAAAAAAAGAAAAAGAAAAAGAAACACAGTTTTAAAAATATTTAACACAAAAGAAGGCAGAAAAGGAGCAAGAGTACAAAAAAATAGAAAATACAGCAAGATAGTCAACAAATCCATCTTCATCAGTAATTACACTAAAAGTAAATGAACTAAACTCATGTAATTATAAGGAAGAGATTTTCAGACTGGATTTTACAAAGAATAACCCAATTATGTAGCCTTTACAGGAAATCTATTTTATTTATTTATTTTTTTAAAGAGAGAGGGAAAGTGAGAGAGACAGAGAAAGAGAGAAACACTTTATTTAGTTTTTCACATGGCCTTCGTTGCTCCAACACTTAGTTGTGTACGTGGTGCTGGGGTTTGAACCACGATCCTCGTGCTTGCCAAGCAAGCACCGAAAACGCTGAGCCACCGCTCCAGCCCCAGGAAATCTATTTTCAACATGAAGACAGTTCAGCTAAAAGAAAAAGGAAGGAAAATGTATATTATGTTAATAAACATAAGGAAGTTGGTGCGACTATTACAATCGAAGAATATTTCAAGGCAAAGGATTTGCTAAGAGATGAAAAGAAACATTGCATTATTAAAACAATGCATCATTCTCCATCTGGAGGACCAAAGACAAACAAACAAACAAAGAAAAAACACCTTAACTATGTTGTACTTAGTAAGAGTTAAGAGAAATCAAATTCATGAATAAAACTGACCGAACCAAAGGGGAAAATATATAAATCCCACTAGCAATCAGAGATGACATGTTATTAAATTCCTGTTATTCAAATAAAATCAAGCACTGAAGTCATGACTTGTCTTTACTTCTTATTTTGAAGGGGCCACTTTATTTATATTCTTTCTTTTTTTGCTGTAAAAATAGTTTATTGGTTTAAAAATGCTGTTTCTGACCAGTGCCTTCCTTCTGGGACTTTCAAGTAATTTGCACACTGTTTTATTCATCCACAATAGCAGAAACATTGGGAATGAGAAGCAGAACAGCAGAGCATATGGATTTCTCTAAAACCATGTTTCTTTTATTTCATTCTGCTAGAAATGTCTTCAGAGTGACCATGCAACTTGGGATGATTCATGGGCTCAGCCCACAGGTTTCTTCATAATTTACACTGGGAGCAAAAGATACAACCTTGTCTTGGCAGTGTCCCTTGAAGCGGCTGTTGTTTAGCAGAAGCTATGAGATTAATTCTAAATTTGTCTAAAAATAATGTGGTTTCTGATCATTTTCTTTAAGCTTTGCTTCCACCTGGGGCATCTAAGGAAGTGTTAGGAAAGACATATATGGTACATGCAGTTTTGGGTTATTCTCTGGAATATAGCCACTGAGCATTTCTTGAAGCTACTCCAAGTAGCTACCCTTCTCAGACCCACTGTCCCTGGCCATACCCACCACTTAGTGACCAATCTCTTGTATGAGGTTCTGTTCTCCAAAATGTGAACAGTCATGAAAGTAAAATGGAGTCTACAACTTGTCAAACTCTCTTAAGTCCTTATTTCTCCATTTCCCATGTCACTTGTTACTGAGGAGCAGACTGAGAATGTGGGCAACCTTATTTATTACCAAAGCCTGAGCTGTTAAAGGACATGAATGACACAGGTGACGCTGCCGTCTTCCGACATCGTCACCAGCCTCCCCTCTAAGTTCCTCCGCACGATATCCCATCTCAACAGTGACAGCCTGCTGGATCTGTTCTCCCGCACCGCATCTTCTCATTCTATGCTGTGTATGTTACCTTGAATCTCTTCCTCGACTCTCATCAAAACCTCGGGGTTATGTTTGTAAATAGAGTCATCTAAGGAACTTTAAAAATAAGCCTTCAACATTTTCCCATCAGCATTTATACGCTTTTTGATTAGTTTAGATTATTATTTTATTGTATCCATTTTATCATTCTTTGTCATAAAATCCCCTTGGCTGCCTGCATTTAAAGGTGCAAAGCAAAATAATAAAAGCTGACTTCCTAAGGCACTTGAAAGGAGAAACATTTTTGAGCCATGCTATGAGGAGACACATGGAAAAAGGTTCTTATTAAATCCACTTTCAGCTGAAAATTTCTAAGCATTATATTAATGACCTTGAAGATTGTCCGGCAGCAAAATCTTGGGCATGAATTTCTTCAAAGGTTGAAATATAGGTTAGAACCCTCTGGAGGCTCCTGTGATATCAAATAAAAAGCTTAATCAATTTGTAGAAGCAAAAAGGTGGACATGCTTTAGAGCACCAGAAATTGATACTCTGAAATCTGCAGTGATTGGAACTGAAAGTAGCTAACTTGCAGTCTGATAAGATTTCTTTCTACTGGTGTCTCTCCTGTCTGAGCAGACATGAAAGGAAAAACAAATTTCAGTGCATCTGGAATCACTGGGACTTTGTAAATGTGCCAGAATTTCCATGCTGTGAAAACATCATCTTATCTGGCCAAAGGTTAAGTCCTTTATCCTGACGAAGACCTTGGTACAGAGGCTCTTTCTGTTATCACCCGCTATTAACCCTCTCAGCGTTACCCAGAAGCTTAACCCTGAGCAGGGTTTATCTGGTGTTGGGTCCACAGACTGGAAGTCAATCAGCCTATGTCAAGGCAACAGGCAAAGGCCCTTGTGTGCCTCTGTATGAGATTCAAGGCATGTAGAACGATGGCATTCACGGGAAACTTCATCCCCGCACATGTCTCTGTATGCCTCGTTGTCAGTGCTGCAGAGTGTCAGCAGCTTGCACCCACCACGACCTCTGCTTCCTCTAGCTACCAGCTAAGGAACCAGGGCGTTTGCTGAATTTTTCTCTACGGTACTCATGATAGCACCAATAAGAATGCAGAAAGCTGATCCTGATGAGCAGGATTGTGGCAGATAGATCAATGGGCTCCGATGATCCTGAAAGTTTGGAAAACCACTTGGGAATTATCCACTCTTTGTGCAACGACAAGCTAACCTTTGTCCCTCGCAGGCAAAGCTTGGAACCGAAGCACCGGATTGGAGCTGATCTCAAGTGCTCAACTGAAGCCAGGCATCTGCTTGCTAGCTTTCGTTTTCTTGAGCCTGCTGCCTTCTTCCTAATTGCAGCCTAGAGGGGACTCCAGAAGAGCCCTAATGGCACTGGGATTCCAGGGGCACGATTTGGAGATGTGGCCCACTCTCCAGAGAGAAAGCTACTACCATCCCTGTGCAGGGCATATGAGAGCCCACTAGGAGCCCCACTTGGTGGGGGCCAAGGTGAAGCTAGATCGTTCTTCAAGAGGAGGTCTGTCACACCCTTCTCCCACCCGGAAAAGGTCACGTCCACCATCATGTCCCCTGAGGTCGAGGCCTGCTTCTGGAATCAACTCAGGTGAATGATTAAATGAGGGGAAAGGTGAGCAGAAGGAACCAGAAACTAGATTTTCTTTTTATAAAAATATTAGAACATTGGGGGCTGGAGGGGCAGCTTAACAATTGCAGCTCTTGCCTGGCATGCGCGAGGATGCGGGTTTGAACCCCAGCACCATGTACACAATGAAGTCTCTGAGCAACAAAAGCCACGTGAAACACTAAATAAAATTGATTCTCTCTCTCTCTCTCTTTCTCTCTCTCTCTCACTATCCTGCTCTCTTTAAAAAAAAAAAAGACATTGATCATCAACTCTTCAACTGGCCAAAGAGAAAACATTTATGCCCACAGTCGTTTATGGAATATATTACATTTATATCCATCCGTTCTCATGTTTTATTATTTTTAAATTTTTAATATATGTCTAATGGTCCTAATTGTTCTCATGCCCCAAGCTGAAATACCAAAGCGCTAGTTTAAAAATATGAATAGTTAGAGTGTGAAGAAAAACAGTTCAAGGGGTTCCCTTGAAACCTGCCAATAATAAAGAAATCTAAACAGTAACCATGAGACTGGAATTTTTATTATTTTTTCCTGATTAACAAGTTAAGAAAACAATTTTTTAAAATTTATAATCTGAGAAAGGGTGGTCTCAATTTTTAGAGATTAAAGCTGTAAAAAAATCTGATTTCGCTAAGACACACTAGCACTTTTGAGCTCTGGATTTGTTGATTTCACTTCATGTCATTGAGAGATGCAAAGACGTGTGTGGTGGCAAATACAGCTCAGCCTGTTTGGGTGAGGACGTCCTGGAGGAAGCACCATCAGGTGGTGAAGGGGGCCAGTGGCTGGGGGGAAGCAGGGCCCTACTGGCTCGGCCTCTATGCAGCGGCAGCAGCAGAGCGGGTCACTGGTGAGGGTGACTGTGCCACAGTCGGTTTTCCCTCCGTTCCTCCTTTTCAACCGGGTGGATTGGCGGATGGGAAACTTTCTTTTAAATGGTGTTTCCAAGTTTGGGCTGCCTTTTCGGTGCTTGACTCAGCAAACCCGATTGGAATTTGCCAGCCCCCAGCCTCGCAGGGTGAAAGGCAGCTTTTGTGTTCTGCTCTTTGTGGGGAAAGAGCTCTTGTAAAGTACAAAGCAATTCTTAGAAACATTTGAGGCATAAAATATATAAGATCAGCTTTATTATTAAATCCAACAGACATAAAATTATCAATCAGATATTCTAAAGGTCTTCACAGCTCCTCAGTTCTGCCGATCCTGCTCTTTGAACCAGAGACAGGTGTTCTGCCCCCATTCCAGGGCCCTGCTTTGGCAAGCTGGCCTCCCTTCTGCCAAGGTGGCACTCAGCTGCTTTTCTGTATTTCAGGATCACATGCAAGAGCCCCTCATCCTGGCTTTAATTTTGAGGCTAGGGCCGTTGGAGGAAAAGTCAAAAACAAAAATCACAGATGGGCATGGCGTTCTTTTCTAAACTGAAGGATAAGAGAGGCCCACACTAAGCTGGCTTTTTAGGTCTGCAGAGAGCAGCGTGTGGAGTTTTGCATGGATCAAGTCAACCAGGACCCTACCAGAAAGATGCGAAGCTCAGGAACTGGCAAGGGCTGCGGCAGGAAGGAGGGAGCCTCTGCATGTCAGAAAGACCCCTGAAACGTCACTGCTGCTGCCCGTGGGGACAACAGAGCCCAAGAGGCAGGAAAGGCCCCAAAGCCAGGAGCGGTGGGCTCTCAGGAGGACAAGGCCAGCAAGGGGCCCGCTCTTCTGGGCTTGCTCTTCTCCAAGCTATGCTGGGGTGCAGCTGAAGATGGACAGCAGATCCAGCTGTCCTCACGAGGGGATTCAGACCGGATCCGATATTGAGATTTGGAAAAATTAGTGCACTAACACTCAGCACCGCGGTTTCGGAACATCTTCTAATCACACACTCTTTTTGAACCACCAAAGAGAAACCATCTTCATTTGCTGACCTCTCTCGAAGACTGGAGGAAAATAACATGCTGTTTAGATGTTCAAAGCAGCGAGAAGGAGGGAGAGAATCCATCCACGGTAGAAGATAGGAAAGGGTGCCTTCCAAACCCCAGAGGCGGTGAGAGCGTCTGTGCATGGGATTCAGGCACCTGGGTAGGACGTGGAGGGTGCCACTCCCCAGCCGCCTCCCTCCATGCTCAGGATGGGACCTGGACAGGGGAGATGAGGGCTGTCCCCAGGCTACCACACAGTTCCAGACGGGACAGTGGGATGATGTCCCCACAGTCAGGATCCAGGGAGGCTCAGTACCCGGCTCTGCCATGAGGTTCCTGATGCTGCCTGTTAGCTGGGCAGCTTTGTCTTTTTGTAACTTTGGGTGGCCTGAGAAAGGTGGAAAGGAGGTCCTCAGGAACTGGGAGGGGATAAGGGCAGTGACTCTGGGATGAGGCTCCCAGTGGATGGAAGGCCTATGCTGACTCCAAGAGGTGTGCGTCGCTGTTATGGTGCCAAGCCCACATGGGGCCCGGTGTCCCAGAACACTCATGCAGTAACACGCATTGACAGGCCCCTGAGTATACGTAAAGACCAGCTTCAAAGAAACAGGAAGCAGCAGGGACAACGTTTAGAGAGCACGATGGTTTTCTATTTATTGCTAGGTTACAAATCGCCACCAATTAAGTGGGTTAAAGTGGCATAGGCTTTGGAACCCACTGCTTCTGTGGGCCAGCGTCTGAGCACAGCTTCGGGGCAACCTCTGCTCAGGGGCTCAGGAAGTTGACCAGCAAGGTTCCCCTCCACAGGCTCCGCGGGCAGAGATTGTCTCCAGGCCCACTCAGGGTGTGGCAGAAATAATTTCTTTGGGTTGAACTGAGAGCTTCAGTTTCTGCCTAGCTGTGATGGCCCCTCGCAGGATGCTGGCTCTCCAGGACCAGCAGTGAGATACTCCTGGGCTAAGGAGACAGAGAAGCACAGGATCAGGGTGGGGGTGACATCCCCTGTGGCCTGATCCTGGGGAGACACCCAGCTCCCTACACATTCTGTGGGCTGACAGCAAGCTGCAGTGCCTGTCTACACTCAGAGGGAAGGCTGACCGGGCCACCAACAGGCAGAGTTCTCCGCTCTCAGCACTTCGGTGGGCGTCCTTCTGTGGAAAGGAAATAAAAAGAATAGCACGTGGGGGTGGTGGTGTTATTTTTTAATAAAGTACTAGCAAAAAGCATATTGGAAAATGCAGAAAACAGTCTATGATTTTTTTCATTATTTCTATTTTCTCCATTTAAAGCTAAGGCATAAAAGAGCTTTATGTGATAAAAGGAAGTTGACACATATGGAGGAAGTTTCAGGAACTCAGCATCTGTACAGTAGGAATCCCATGAACACACATAGGAGAAATATTAGGAAAAGAGCCTTCTCTAGCTACAGAATTTCTCTCCCCCTTAAAAGTAAATTTTCAAAGAGAATGAAACCCTAGACCCCCCAATATCAGCAATTATAACAATAAGGCATGATTCACATATACATACTGGTGGGACATTTTAAACCCTTCGGTCATCCAGGCTGGTAAAAAAAGATTTCTTATACTACTACAAATAATAAATCACTCTTCCCCAAATATAGGAAAGCTAGAACACAACAGAACATCATCTTTAAAGTTTTGAGGGCAATTATCCTGGTACCCAAGCTACCATTTTTATGGTTTAGAAATTGTGCCACCTTATACTCCCATTCTCAAAGAAAGTAACTCAACACTGAACTTGAGCAGGCTAAGAATAAACCAGAATGTACATTTCAAGAATTACAAATTAATAGCAAAAAAAAGGATAGTAAGAGACTATAATATTCAAGAGTTTAGTTTGCATTAACATGATAATGAAACATTACAAATGTCAAAAGTAACTTAGAGGTGGAGAAACAATTTAAGATAATGTAATAGTAATAATATAAATAATTATTAGTGCAAAAGTATGAAACTGAAAGATGGGCAGAAAAAAGAAAAAAATTAAAGTAAATATTTTTTCATCCTATGAGTTGGAGAGAAGTGTGTATAGGCACCATTCACCAAGATATAAAATAACTAAGAATCAATAAGGAATCCATAAAACCTGTGCAAACTGTGTCCTTAAATGAAAGACCCAGAATACTAAAGAAGTCAGTCCTTTCTAACCAATCTGCAAAATCTAGATAATTCTAATGAAATTCCCCAAAGAAATACTTTTGTGTGATAAAATAATCCTAGAGTTCATTTGAAAATAATCATCCTTGGATACAGAATAGGAATGGGGGGATTTGTCTAAGCAAAAAAACAGGACCTACTTAACAAAACCACGTTTCATGGATAGAAACAATGGCATAGAGATAGGCAGCTGTGGACAATGGAATTCACGTCCTGAAACAGCCACGGACATCACCATGGTATTCAAGTCAAGGTAGAATGAATGACAAGGGGAGGGGGTCATATGGACATAAATTAGATCCATGCTAGATACATCCAGGAGGGACTCAAATATGTTCTAAAATCATAAAACAGGGACTGGAGCTGTGACTCAGTGGTTACAGCATTTGCCCGGCATGTGTGAGGACCCAGGTTCAAACTCCAGCACCACAAAGTGTAGGAGCAATGAAAGCCACATGAAAACTAAATAATTTTGATCCTCTCTTTCTCTCATTGTCCCTCTCTCTCTTAAAAAAATACCCATAAAACAAAAGAAAATGTATTATAAGAATAAATATATGATTTGGGAACAGGGGAACCTATCTAAGGATGACACCCAGAGCAAAACCTATAAAGGAAAAGACGGGTGAATGTGCCTGACAGAGATGTTACACTTCTGGTGGTCAGCAATAATGCAGACAAAACCCACAAATGAGCAACCAAGAAAATCAGATGCTGAAATGAAAGAGTAGAGCTTTCACAAGCTGATAGGAAGCAGAAGCCTCTGCGGAGACGCAGGTAAAGGGCATTCACCAAGACAGAGATGATGGATGGAGGGTGAGAGACAGGCAGAAAAACGGATGGTTGGCGGTAAGGATGAAGGTGCAGGAAAGAACATTCTTCCACACTTCCAGGGCACAGAAGCTCATACAACCTTTCTGGAAAACAATTGGCAAGAAAGATCAAATGCAGTTTTATTTCTGACAAGCATTACCCCAAGCAAAGAAGCATGAGCTCACGGAGACTTAGTTAAGGTGGAACGTTCTTCAAAGGGATATGTTTAACAACAAAAACGCAGTGGTCAAGAAGACAACTGGCTGGTCCATGACACTGGGGCCTCTTAATAACAGCAGCAAGGAGCAGAGTCACAACTCACCATCAGAAAAATGTTAGCTAACAGCTGCATGGAACATCTCATCTTTGCAAAATCAGAAAGCATGTCTTAATATAAACTGCGATGTGTCTATATCATTTCAGTGAGCTCCAAATGTTTTCTGCCCCAAAGCGGTTATAAGTAGCTCAGCCTTAGCAACATGTGAAAGAAAAGAGCTTAGAGGCGTAGAAAGCCTCTCTCCGTATCACTCAGAAGTGGAGTTGAGGAGTTCTTGACTTAAGTGAATATTGCCTGCTTTTGGATTCAACATTCCGAGTATGTGGCTGAATTCACAACGAGCAGGAAAGATTCTAGTTGTACTCAGGAATTCAAAGTGACCTCCGCCTCTAATTCACCAGAGTGCCACCTGGACATGATTCCAACCCCACTCCGATTTTTTAGCATATGGCTAGACTATTACAAAGACGCTGTGACCAAGAAAAAGTACAGTTTGTGAATGTTACACGGATGGGTCATGCTTGGCTGGTAACACCAACTGGCAGAATGAGTGCGATTTTTAAAATATGAAATACAAATTTTTATCAAAGGAGAAGTAAAACATTATAGCTTTAGGTTCATTAAACCCGGCTCACATTCTGGGATTCCAAAAATAAAGCCCTGGCTATTTAAAATTGCAGCTTGACGGAATTGCTCCAGATCAAACCCTGGGGGCAGCAGGAAGAGCAAGTGCAGCGCTGGTCCCCTCCTCCTGCTGCTCTGTGCTTGGGTGGACCAGGGAGGTTTCCCTGCTCTGCTTGGGTGGGGCTGGTCCCTTCCTCTGCCCTTCTCTAGGACTATGCACTGCACCAGGGTGCTGAGATGACCTTGAGCAAAGTCTGTAGGACCCTACAGGAGTGGTGTGCCACCCACAAGTGCCCACAGAGCCTCTTGCAAATTGACACTTCTGCAGCCCTGCCGCAGGGGTGGGCTCCTGTGGATGCAGAGGCAGGCTCGAATACAGGGTCCAGCTTTGCTGGCCAGGGTCTGTCAGGGGATGTAGGTGCTGTCTCTCTCTAAGCCTCACCACCTCCCAGGAGTAAGGAGCCTTCAGAGCAGGCCATGCTGCATGGGGGAGGACCTAGGGAGGTGCATACACACCTGTCCTGGGACAAGGGAGACTCAGAGCAGAATCTAACCATTGCAGGCAGCGTGAGGTCCTGAGAGAGCGAGGGCCTGGTGCACAGAGAGGAGGTGGGCCTTTCATTCAGGGACAGCTCCCTGGCTCCTCCTCCGCCAACATCTTAGAGACTTCTCTGCAGAGATGCAACTTCCCTACTCCATCAACTGGCACCTCCCTCTCTCCTTCCTCTCCTCCTCTAAACACTTCTGGGTCTCCTCCAAAGAACACTTGCCTTTGCCCCAGGTAAACCTTGGGCTACCATCTTGACCCCTACCTTTCCTCCACCACCAAACTCCACGCAGTGGCCCTGTTGCCCCAGCCTCCCCACAACCCATCACTTGCAGATGCCAGCAGTCACCCGCCCTCTGCTCTGAGAATCTGTTGACAGTTCCTTCTTTGATGGATCCCTTTCCTGCTGGATGGTTATGGGAAAATGAAGACCGTTTTAAGATTCATTCTTAAAAGAAGGCATATTTTTTGCCTCAAGTATGGAGTTTAGCTACAGATATGGATCAAATGCATTGGCTAAATGAGCATTATATTTTCCCACTCACAGCAACATATTCATTATTTTTTATTGATCAACAGAATACAGGATTCTACCAGATAGAAAATTATATCACCAATAAAATTGGAATAGCAGCATTTAAAATTAGCCCTGTGAATAAATAGAAACGTATTGCCAGACAACACAAGCAGGCTGTACTCGGGCTCCCTGCTAGGGTGGAGCCTGGTCACCGTGAGTAGCACCAGCCTTCTCTTTAACTTGTCATGGTGCTGACCCTCAGTTCTCACTATTTCAAGTGAGACAATTAGCTATCTGTATACCAAGCATCTTCTTCTTTGTTGTTGGGAGTGGGCTTTAATTAAATAAAATTAGCTGTGATGCACAAGGCGAGGTTTGCAATACAGCGATCCGGTTGCAGTAAAAGGCTTCCCCACCGAGAAAGAGCTCCTATTCACCTAGAACTGATCTCATAATTCCAACACAGCCTGGCTGCGAAATCTCTCCAAAGAAGCCCTTACGAGCAGCAGCATCTTAAATGCAGGCAGTGGAAACTGGGGAGACATTGCTAATAACAGTGCTGCATTAATTAATTGCTATAAAATTTGCAAAATAAAAAGAACATTGGGAACAAAGCGATATAATATTTACCAGTGCTGAAAATTAGAAATAAATATTCAACATGCCCTTTTTGACTCATACAAGCAAGCAGTTTTGAATAATAAGGGAGGACAAAGTCTTTTACACAGGAAAAGCTAATGATTTCTGCATTTTGCTGCTGGTGAATTGAAGGATGGCTGATTTGAATCTTCCTTCAATCTCCCATCAATAAAACAGAGACAAGGCAGAGGCGAAACCTGATCTGGGAGAGTCATGTTTTTATAATTGCTTTTTACCCTCAGGCGTGTGAAATCCAGAGGGTCAGTTGTACTTGTGAGAAGGCTGGGGGAGCCAAGGGGCCCAGCCGAAACCCTGAGCCGCAAATTAATTTGTTTGTGGGGCTCAGGTCTAATTTGTGGAAAGAGAGCACGGTGTGGCACTTTCTAATGTTATAACCTAATTAAAGATGGATCCATGTAAAATATTTATGCAAACTTTACCAAACCCAAAGATTTTAATCTCATTTGAGAGGTTAGCTGACTTGTGGGACCCAAAACAATTCCTAAAACAAGCTTCTACACCAGGAAACTGGAAGGCAAAGTATTAAAAAAAAATTTTTTTTTAGGTATTACTAAATTTAAGTCATTTTGGTACCTGTTAGTCATTCTAATTAAGGAGACCTAATCGCACGCCACATTTTCTGAGTCTGCTTGGTTACTGGTTAAGTCAGATTGTTTTATTCAAATATTCTGAAACTTTTTTCTTTTTTTTTCCTCCTTTACTCCACTGTTGGGAAATGGAAGTAAAAATTTGCATTTCTTAGGATTTTGCAATCTGCTACAGATAAGCCTACCTGGGACAAATTCAGCCTCAGTCCCACCAATGCAGCCTGTGATAAGTTTGCTGTGGGGAATACTGGAAAGCAGCCACCAGGCCAGAAGAAAGGTGGGAAAGGGGCACAAGTGACCAGAGGATTCGGAGACTCCTCCTGATCCCTGCGTAGCTGTCCTTGCAATGCACATTCCCGGGGACTCCAGAGGAAGCCACCCAGCTGTCTTTCCAGGGCTGAGCTGGTTCTCACCATTTTACCCTTTAGGAACAAAGAGACTTTAAGAAGACTGTGAGGCTCAGGACTGCTTCTCTGCACCTGCTGTTTGCTAACAGCTCCTTTCAAGGCACTGTGCTCCTAATCTGGGGCCAGGATTTGTCCCATCTTACTTCTGAGGCAGCATCCACCTGACCTCCATGGACAAGACACCTGACGGCCCAGCTCCAGCTCCTGATGGTGGCTTTGCAGGCGCCACCTGGGCCTGCCCTGGCTGACTGGCCTGGGGCCTGCTGGGTCCTTGGGGTGGATTGGGAGGAGACCTGGCCTACTCTGACATCTGGACAGGGGCGTTGTGACCCCAGCAGGAGCTTCCCCAGGGGAAGTGGGACCTCTCAGGCTGGGGCGTCAGGGACTATGTGGGCCAGGATTTCGGAATTCACTCTGAACATGGGGTCTTATTTTATTTTATTTAGTCATATATGTGTGTGTGTGCATGTATATAATATGTAAAATAGCATTTGCATTTTAAGTGTATGGTTCATTGTCATTAATAGCGCTCAACATATTACACAACTCTCACCCTATCTATTCCCAAGACCCTCTGCTGTTCCAAACAGGACCTGACAACACTGAGGAAAATCTCCACGTGCCCCTCCCTCTGTCCTGCTCCCTCGAGTCTCAGTCCTGGGTCTATGAGTTCAAAGACAACCTTTGACACCTCCTTTCATCTGCTGAGTTTGGTCATCAAGGAAAGGGAGGGGAGGGAGTTGAGAGAGTGTCCTTCCACCTTGAGGGTCAGGGCAAGGGTGCCAGTATCCAGGGATGCCCAGGGCCCTGGAGGAACGGGCCTTCCAGGGCTGGGAGGGGCAGAAGCTTTTCAGCTGCAGAAGCCAAGCTGGGGGGGGAGGTGATGGAGGGTCAAAAGGGCATGGAGAATGGAGCAATGCCAGATATTGCCCTCTTGCTGATTCCATGGGGTGCACCCTTCACGCCTCCTTGCAGGAGAGGTGGACTAGGATAAGAGGCCGCAACCCCGAGGGCAGAGGGGCCAGGTTCCCAAGCTCCTGGCCCTCTGTCACTTCCATGGGCTCAGACTTGCAGTTATTGTCACAGAGATTCAGGGGGACTCTATCAGCTCTGAACGCAAACAAAGAAATTTTCCCAATAAAGATGGAACCAATGAATTGATTTCCATTTAGAAGCTAGCAGGCAAGTGCCAAGGGCCACCTGAGTCCACATGCAGTCCAGCACCCTCATGCCCTCACTCCGTCTTAGGAGCACCTGACCCTCCTGCCCGGGAAGTGCCGCCTATGTAATTAGGTGACAATTTCGAAGCAGAGTAGACTTTTCTATTGGGCTCTGTATCGTGAAGCTGGATGTGTGAGAAAACAACTATAATATTTCTTGCTTTAGAACTACATCTGACCCGTTCTAAGGGTCCCTGGTGCCCCATAAAATGCTCTCGTCCTAAGGAAGAACTTAATGAAAGTCAGCCATAAATCACCATATTTAACATTTACATTTGTTTACTCTGCACCTGTCTTAAAACTATGGGTTGACCCTGTCTGGCACGTGTTGAGATGGCCCTGGCTCATGTAGTGACACCCTGGGCCGCAGTCAATCGCCCGCACCCACCCCCACTCTCAAAGAGCCCTGGCAGTGTGAGTTGGGGGGAAGAGCTGGCCCTCCTAGTGAACGTCAGAGAAAATGTCGGCTTTGATTCTTTCCCTGAGGACCAATGGAAGGAAGCCCAAGGAACCTAAGCCAGATTGCAGCTTCATTTTTTCTAGAGCAACCCAGGGCAAGACCCTTGAGAAAAGAAATAAGAATAAGCATTCTAGGTGTGTGTGTGTGTGTGTGTGTGTGTGTGTGCATATCTTTTAAAGAAAGGAACCTGTGAGTTTTAATTCTTTTGGGTGGCTTTCCTGAAGACTTCCCCAGAGTTTTGTTTAGAGAGGAAGGCACACTGTGCATGTGGGCACAGGTCCGTTCCACAGGTCCCTTAACCCTCCACGCTGTCAGGCACATGCACGGGTATCTTCTAAGATCAGGTGGCTGGTCAGCCATGGAAATCTCCCTGACAATGACCCCCCAACTGGCAGCATTCAATTTTCAAGATTGAAAGACTCCGGCTGGAGCGGTGGCTCAGCGGTTATGGCGCTTGCTTCAGTGCGTGAGTATGCAAGTTCGAACCCCAGCACCACGTACAAAATGAAGTGTCGGAGCAACAAAAGTCTGTGAAAAACTAAATAAAATTGATTCTGTCTTTCACTCTCTCTCCCTGTCCCTCTCTCTAAAAAAAAAAAAAAGATTGAAAGACTCATTCCATTAATGACAAAACAAATAATCTCTGGATTCGTAGCACCAGGTCTGAAAGAAACCATTTCTTATTAGTCGCTTCCATAAGTTCTCAGGTTGTGTCCTTGCAGGTAGAAGGGGCCCCTTGTTGGGTGAGTATTGTTTTTTGATTGTAGCGCACCTGCCTTCCATGGAATACACCACCTCCACCCACACTGACAGTGGCCTTGTGAACAAGCCACGTCCTGCAGCCTCTCTGGGCTGTAGTTTTCCCATCTGAAAAAAGGTTGGTCGACGCTCTTCCCTCTCTAAAAGTGTGACAGTAGCAGATGCTGGAGGAAGAAAGGGCCCCTTGCCTAGTGCAGGCAGAGAAAGGCCCTCAGAGCTTCCCTGGGTCATCCTGGGCTCCCCATCTCCTGTGCTCTGTAAGTCTCTAAAGCAGGGCTGGAGCGAGGTGCGTGGCTGCCCCCCTCAGACCACACGCTGAGCTGGACCCTAAGGGAGCAAGCTGTCCTCCTGAAGGCCAGGAACTGGGGAGTCCACTCCGTAAAAAGGCAGAGGGAGCCCCTCTGAACAGTGAGTGTCACCATTTTTATTGCCCAAAAGTGTTAAACAGGCCTCTCCAGTAAATTTGCACTTGGTTCCTATCCTCTGAGCCTTCTGATTTTCACACTTCTTAGCTCTCGAATATGTGTTGTGGGGCACAAGTTAAGCTATGGTACACACACAGCAACGTGACACCGGGCGCCCTCGAACCGTCCAGTGTGCAACGTCAGGGTGGGCCAGGGAGCCCGTTAGGAAGGAGAGTGTATCCCTGGCTCTGGAGTAAAAAATTCCCCAAGCTGTGCTTTTTCTCAACTGGTGATTCAGGGAGGAGGCCAAAGGGAAGGGGAGGAATAAGTGGGAGAAAACGAGGGAGGTGTGTGCCCCAGGAAAAGAGCTGTGTTCTGTCTTCATGAAAAGCTATTGAGCTAACAAGTCATGCTAGTCGCACAAGCGCTGTTTTCGAGTGAAGAGTCCCATACAAGAAGGGAACTTTTTTTTTTTGTGGCTGCGTCTACTTGGGAGAAGATTTTCAAGCACTGTGTCTAAGGGTCTATTTTAAACTTTCGAATGTGCAATCCAAATAGCACCCTGCAGTTCTTTAGAAAAGAAACCAGAGCCAGCTGCTGATTGGCACCCATATCAGGTCTGGCAAAACTTTACATTAGACCTAGGGAGAAAACAAACCTGCTCATGTGCTGGTATGAGCCTGTCGAACACACAACATTCACCGAAAGTCTTCTTGTACCAACGTGAAATTTCAACTCCCTAGGAAAGAAATTCATTAATGCTGGCATTAAAGTTGGGATCAAATATAGAATATTATTGATTAATACTCTAAAACATAACCAGCCCTGAACAGATGTTCCTAGAGGAGAGGCACATACTGCCTTATGATTCAGACAAAGATGCAGGTTTGGAAGATCAGGGTGCTTCACAAAGTGATTGTTATACAAGGGCCAGAGCATTCTACCAACCCCGTTCATAAGGCTACCCTGAAGATGAACAATAACAAAAGAATCTGATAGCGGTCTTATGTAGCCAAAAGCATGGTGTGCACGCTGTGGGGCCCACTAGAGTCCCTCTGGGTGAGTGGTTTCAGGGAGCCTCCTGGGTGCCCCTTGCCGCCTGGGTGTCGCGTTCTGGCTAGAGGAGCTGATGCTTGGACCCTTTCTGCACATTTCCTGGTTTTTCTGCTGGATCAGTCAGACCCCCTCCCAGTAGGTAAAGTGGAGGTAAATTAAACAAATTATGAACTATGCGGAAGCTGAGACATTCTGCCAAATTGCAGCGCCAGCTTTCCGCAGCCTTTGCCGCCCCGCTCCCCGAGGTGGGCTGGGCTCTGTCTCCTGCAGTTGCCCTCGCCACTTCAAAATGTGTCTGGAAACGGCTTTGCAGATGGCCTCATATGTTTTACAGGAAATATTACTTAAACATTGAAAAGGATCACATTTCTCCTGTTAGGAATTACAAATCTGGATTTCATTTTCTCTCACTTTTTTACCCCCCTCCAAACCATGGGAAAAAATGTAACTGTTACACATGACACGCAGGAAGCATTTGAGATTTTTTTTTAATACACCCGTAGCACTTGCTCATTTCCTTGCTTTTTATATATATTTATGCACATGCTTGTAAAATATATTTACATAAGTCTATGAATACACATATAATCATGTTATTTCAATTACAAGTAAACATAATTGCACGGGGGAAGAAACTTGACTTGGAAATTTTAAAAACTGACTCTTCTCTTTTTTCTTCTCTTTTTAATCTTCTATAGCACATGAGAAAAAATCATCATTCAACTCAGTTGGATAAATAAAGCAGGAGCCGCTCAGCTCTCTCCGGCTCCTTGCCATGCACTTTATGCAGATGCAGGAAGACCAGCGGAGCCTCTGTTGAGGGAAGGCGATCAGCAGCGATAAACAAGGGTGCCTGGTGTAGAGGTGAGTCTAACAGCAGCCGAAGCCCTTGTCTCAGGCTCCTTCTGTGCCCCTCGCATTCTCCAAGTGGGAAGACACTCCACCCAGAAAATCAGCCCTGGACTCCAGGAAATGCCCACTGCCCAACATTTTAGAGGACAGTCTCCTAGAGGAGAGGCACACAGGCTTAGACAGAGCCCCAGCTAAACCCTGGATTGTGCCCCACCACAGACAAGGGAGGTTCAGAGGTGCTCAGGATGTGCCCTGGCTGCAAGTGGGCTCAGGGGGACTCAACTCCCAAGACCAGAAGTGACAACACCTCTCAGACACCGCAGCACCCAGCAATCCTCAGCTACAGTTTGCATTGGAACATTTCTCGGGCAAACCCAGACAGAGGGAAAATGGCCCAGCCAGACAGTGACTCTGCCCGCTTCATCACAGAGTCTGGGAGCGTATCTGAACTCTGCTACACTGACCCAGCAGCAATCCTCTGTGCCCAGCTACGGACAGAGTGCTGGAGGAAGCCAGGTCCATGTCGGATTTTTCTGGAATTGCAGCCATTCCCTGAAATTTCCTGAGCCCAGGCCCCAACATGCCTGGCACTGTGCCCAGCAGGTCTGTGGGGTTTGCAGTTGGCTGTAGGGTTTCCCTCTGTGTTGGGACACGGTAAGCAAGGCCCCATGCGCAAGCCAGCCACATTCCTCCTTCCTGAGCTGCAGCCCTTCTCCTCTGGGACTCGGAAGCGACTTCTCCAGCTGCAGCAGAGCCCTGCCAGGCCGCCGTCCTTACCGCAGCCTGGCTCCAGCGCCCCTCACCTCTGCGCACAGACGCCTCTCCAGCCATCTGGAACTGCCTTCCTGTGTCTCCACCTCATTAATTCCCCTTCTCATTTCATATTTCCTTAGAAAATGTTTCTGTTTTCCTCCCTGTCCCTTGCACCCTAGCCTTAAAAACTTGTTTCTATTAGCAAGGAAGCAGTCCAATGGGAACCCAGACTCCAGAGGCCTCCAGGACAGCCCATGCTGCCATCCCCACCTTTCTGTCTGCTCAGGGCTGTCCTAGCCGCTCTGACCACATAGACAGGTAGGAACAAGGGACGGCCCCAGCACAGGAATGACCTGGGCCACAGCTCAGGCCCAGGGGCCTGCCTGGACTATGGGCTTAGCTGTGGGGCAGCCCCCCAAACCCCTCCTCTTTACCATATTAGAAAGACAGATGGCAATCCAAGGGACATCCTCAGAGGAAGCTCCTGTGGTAGAGGCCTCCCGGGTGCCTGTCTATGTGCTCAGGCTACAGTCAGAAGAAGCAAGTTTTACCAGAAGCCCAGTTGAAGGCTGAGGTGGGGGCGGAGCTCGGGCTGGAAGGAAGCCATCCACACCTGGCCAGGCCCTGCAGTGTCCCCTTGGCCGCCCCCTGGAAGCCCTCTTCACTTTAGAGTGTGCACACTCCCCCTTTGTTGTCAAGCAGCATGGACGTGAGAAAGACCTGGTGCATCTTGGGACACTTAGCCAAGCTTCGGAAGGGGTCAGTGTGATCAGCGCCATTGCAAAGGAGGAAGAGAGATTGGTTCCTCCTGTGCCGTTGCACCCATGCGGGGGCTGCTGGCCTCACCCCCAGCTCCACCTCCTACTGCCCCACCCAACCTCCAGACCACCAGGACAACTCAGGAGACCATGGGGCAGGACCTTGCCCACCCTGTGGAGGAGGCCAGCCTTCCCATGCAAGTCCTGAAGGACATGCACGTCCTGAGTTCTGTGCCTGGCCTTCTCAAGAGCCTCCTGTTGAAGAGAGAAACAGATTAGGAAGCCACATCCCAAGGTTCGAAGCAATTAAAAGGCTCAAGGGAACAGTCATTGCCAGGTCATTGTCAGAGGGGAGATATTTGGGACTTTTTAAAAGAAAGCTGAGATTGTGGCAATGATCCCAAACACTGAGGCACTTAGTATTTTAAATAGGCTTTTGTAGGTGCCCAGTAATGATAGATTTCGGGAGATGAGGCTTAAAAAATGAGGCTTGACTGCACATTGAGAACCCTGAACACATAGGAGAGAAAGGATATATATATATATATATATATATATATATATATATATATATATAATATGTATACACACATATGTGTGGAATTTGCACTAAATGTGTCTGTATATACACATATATACGTACCTGTGGCACATAGGAGTTGCTGAGTATTTCTTGAGGGGATGGACAGTGAGTGAATGTGCACACCCCTCAACACTGCCAGGCCTCAATCGGTGAGTTTCTGTAATTTGTGTTGCTTTTTCTACAAACTGGGCAAATGCAAACTCTCGTTTGTTCCTTTGCCTTTTCTTCCCCGTCTTCTCTTTGGAACTTACCTGGACTCTCTGGGCCAAGCCCATGGTGTTTACAGAAGGAGAAACAACACCCGGCTGAGTTCTTCCCAGAGGGATGCTCTGTTGGTTTGGAAGTGTGCAGGAGCCTCGGTGGGAGGAAGTGCCCCCTTGGTGGCCAGAAGTAAGCTGCACTTCATCAGAGGACCCCCACTCGGAGCAGGAGGAGGAGGAAGAGGGGAAATGCTCCTTGCCCAGTTCACCTGGGGGAGAAGCAGCAGCCTGGAGCATCAAGCTGGCCCTAACTCTAGTGCTCTTCTCTTGTCTGAACCCCTCAAGGTTTATCTATGAATCCAGGGAGGTGCAGCTGAGAAAGCAGGAACAACATTGGAGCCCAACCAGCAGGCAGGAGGTGGAGAGGGCTGCAACATGTTTCAGAGAGGCTGTCTGAACCTATCCCTGAGACTTCCCTGTCTGGCTTTACCTGTCCAACCCAGAGGGGCCACGGCAGCAGGAATCCAGGGTCAACCCAGAGGACCTGTGCAGCTGCAGTAGGATATTTCCCTCCCTTTGTCCTTCCTAGATGGTAAAAAATTCCTGTGTGCTACTAACCATGATGCTTCCCACAGTCAAGCAGAAAAATCACCCACAGCAATCCTGAGCCCACCTGGTCCAGCACAGTCTGGCAGAGGAGATGCCCAAGGCCTCCAAAACCTGATTACGTGAAGAGCACGGATTTCATTAGAGACAGGTGAGCCTAGCTTAGTCCTACAGAGATGCAGACGGGAGGTAAGTAGAGAGCAAGATGAGTGTAAAATCAGAAAAAGAACCATGTAGAAGAAACTCAGCCAAGTTGCCATGTGCCCATAATGGACTCAGCCTGGTGCCAGTCTTCTGGATCATTCTTTGCTGCTTATTCTAGCAAGTGGAACATCCCAGCTCTGAGACCTTACTTGTAAGCCCACAAAGTTCCAAAGTTCTAACTGCAATTCCTCCCCTTTTTCAATAACGTCGACACGTGCCCTGGGTGTTCCCAGCTCTGATGGACCCAGATGTGGAGAAGGTCTGGTCTTCCTCACTTCCCCAAGTGCCCCCATCTCCCACCTTCATGGTGCATGGTTTCCTAAACACTCTATTCCAAGGGCACAGTTTCTGGATCTCTGCCTTCTGAAAAGGTATCATCAGGGCTGGAGGGCTACAGCAGCCTGGGCAAGCTGACTTCTTGACAGGGCACCTACCTGTCCTGCCTGTGTCTCGGCTCTGAGGGGTTGCTGCTCAATTCTGCTGCAGACCCTTCAGCCAGGAGGCTCTGTGCAGTGAGGAAGAATTCCTGCAGAAAAATGCAAAGAGGCAGTCGGCACATAGATCCTATGGCTCAGTCACAGGTGTCGGATTCTTGGGTTTGTCTAGACTTCAGGCTAACAGCACACAAATTGGCATCAAGGAAAACCACCAGCTGCCTGAGAGTTCCTGGCAGGGGCCAGGCGTGTGTGTGCAGCTCTGGTCAGGCCCCTTGAGCCCAGGGGAAATGGCCAAGGCCGCAACAACAGGGCTATTTCCAAAAAAAACAGGGTGGGTCCCAGAATGGCGTCAATTAGGACGTGGGTAAAACATGTCTCAGATGCTCACATTCAAAGAAGAGGGGACTTAAAATAGATGGGAAATGGCTTTGTTTCATTTCCTCAAAGCCTCTCTCCTCCAGAAAGAACACCCTTAACGGGCAGTTTCATCAACAGCAGTACTTCCCTGAAAGTATTTGGATGGGAAAATTTCAAGATACAAGATAATTTATTGAAAAAAATGCAAACACTGTTACTCAGTGTAGAATGTTTATCTTTGGGAAAAAAAGATCTATTTTTGGCTTCATCATTTTTACATCCTTCCCAAGCTCCCCAAATTCTTTTAAATACAAAAAAAATGCTGATCTGCCTCATTAATAATAATCAGATGCAATTGCAGAATAGTTTCTAATAATGATCATTGACGCCTGTTTTTTTTGTCACTCTGATATTAATGCGGGATTGGGATCAGCAGGGTTTTCAATTTTTAAACAAGCCAAATAAATTTGAGGAAATTCATTTTCAGACGGAGCAGGCATTTTCAGCCGGAGCGGGCATTTTCAGCATCGCGGGGAGACAGGCAAGGAGCAGAGGTGGGCGGCAAAGCCAGGCAGGGGCTTTGTCAAGCTGCTCTTTGTGCCTGCAACACGCGCCTGGCACCGGCGCCGGCGAGCCCGGCTGGTTGCCTTGTGCAGCGCCTACCTGGGGGACAGTGAGGTGGCACAACTGTGGACATCTCACAAAAGGGACACTGTCCCCCCGCTCCTCCCTGACAGCCTGCCCCCTCTGTGCCCTGCCATATTTTTGTTCCTCCAGCAGGTCCCCTCCCCGGGCTTCCTGTGCAAGAATGCAGCCTGTGCTCCCTCCTCACTCAGCTAGCTGCTTGGCACAGCCACGCTCAGCTGGGACTTCACTAAGGATCGTGGTTTCCTGGGCAAACACAGCTTTACCTGCCCTCCAAATCCCTCTCTACCCTTCCTTCCCCAGCCCTCCCAGCTGAGCTATGGTAATCAGGTGGGGGACACAAGGTAGCATTGAGGTAATTCAGCCAATTAGGCCCTGAATTGTTTGCATCCAGCAGCATTTTGTATTTCTGCAAATGTGTGAAATGCAAAATGTGCCCTCCAGCAAAAACGACAGCAGCCATGTACTGGCGGCATGTCAACAGATCCTGGGAGCGGCGGCCCTGACGGCTAATAGCGACGCACGCATATGCTTGGGAAGGCTGGCCTTCTTTATGTGCGTGCCTCTCTGTGAGGGAGGCAGAGCTGGGGGTCTTGGTGGCAGATGGGCAAGGGTAACAGGGATTGGCTAATCCCAGATCTGCATTCTCTTCTTCACGTAGCAACTGGGGAAACATGGGGCCAGCTGTCAAATGGAAGACTTTCATGGTCCCCTGCACACAACAGCTGCACAGGCGCTGCCTGCTTGGTTCTAAATTATTAAACATCTTTTTAGTTTGTTCCAGCTGCAGGCATCAGTGTGTTTATGCAGCCTTTGTGCATTTTACATATGATTCCTTCTCCTCTCCTCTCATCAAAATGCTGTTTGTAAAAGTCATTATCCCATCTGTGCCCCAGTTTGGCCAAACAGCCTAAGACAAATCCGATGCCATTCTCCTTCTAGGACAATTTGGGAGTTGAAGATGATTGCTGTGACTTGAGACTTCGGGGCTTTGCTGCATTCTCCGTGCCACCTGTAAGAGGTGGCGTCATCTCGCAGCTTCAGGGGACGGACGCATAATGGGGATTTCTGCAAGGAAGGGTTCATTGTCGCGCATTTATGGCTTCAGAGAAAACACACATGCAGAGAAAGCAAAACGTGGCCTCTACATCTGCAGAGGTTTTCCAGAGCGCTGTCCTGGAGGAAGGGACATGGTGAGCTCTCTTTAGATCATCGCCTGCTGGCAGCCCCAGTCCCCGAAGATTCCAACAGCAGTAAACTGTTATCATCGACCACCAACAGGAGTCTTCACAAACAGGTATAAAGTGCCACAGTTTAGAGGGCTACTCTGGCCAGGCCATCCTCCTCGCCGTCTGCTGCACAGTCTGGGAAGTGACAATGTGGTACACGTCGGGATGCAGCCTGACCTCATGTGTTCATTGTTTTTCTGAGCCCAGCAATGATGTCCTGTCGGACATGGTTGATGCCTGCATGGTGCTGTGGCAGCAGCCAGATTCCAGCACAAAACCAAAGACACCATCCGCAGCGCCACTGCGTGCAGGCGACATTAACTCTTCTCCAAAGCACACGGTGCTCTCGGGTAGAGGCGGCAAGTTGGGGACAGCCTGGCTGCTCCATCTGCCCTCTTGAGCCGCCCATTAGCCCAGAGCTATGGGCACCAGTGCATAGGACACCCAGTCCTTGGCCAAAGGCTGTGGTTCCTTCTCTGGCCAGGCTTGGGTCCTGCCGTGCCCCTCTCCCACCTATCGTGTGGCTTCCTGGCATCAGGAGGTTGCTACTGGTTTATTTTTAATGTAGCAACACGTGCTTCAAATGGATTTCATAATGCATCCGTAACTGTACTTCCCAGGGAGTCTTTATCAAAAATCAGCTTTCCTCCCCTGCTAGCTAGGGGTAGAGTTAGAAAAGCGCCAACTGTAGTCAGTAGGCGCCCACCCCAGAACCTGCAAATTGCCATCAGACACACCTCCAAACAAGGGAGTGGGGGACACCAGCCAGGCCCTGGAACCCTCCCAACCTGGCAGGACTCACTAGACAGATGCCAGAGGACCAGAAAGAGGCCAGACTAATGCCCTGGGGGGGCGCGCCTGGGGCGCATGGGCTACCCCTGCAAAGCCTGGGGGACCATGGGCCCCTGCAGCAGTCTTCCCAGGACAGGGAACTTCTTATGAAGGCAAGTGGACAGGATTTCAGGATTTCCAAGAGTGCCCTGAAAGGCCATCTCTGCCTGTCTCAGAAAATAACCAAGCTGGGGCTGGAGCGGTAGCTCAGCAGTTGTGACACTTGCTTGGCATGCGCAAGGACACGGGTTCAAACTGCAGCACCACGTACACAACAAAGTGTCAGAGCAGCAAAAAAACTAAATAAAATTGATTCTCTCTTTTATTCTCTCTCTCTCTCTCTCTGTTCCTCTCTCTTAAAAAATAAAAATATAATAAGAAAGAAAGAAAAAGAAAAAAGGAAGAAAATAACCAAGCTGCCAAGGCCAGATCAGAAAGCTCTACGCTCAGGGTCCCTCACAGGGAAGGTGCATCTGCACAGGTGCCTGGCTTCAGGGTCAGGGCTTGGTGCTGTCCTCACTAGGGGCTGTTCTGGCCCTCAGCTCTTCTCAGAGTAGGGCTGTCCTTGCAAAGCAAGCCTGGGTGACCTTCACCAGTGACTGCGAAATATCACTTAGAGGGACCAGGTTTGCTCAGAAATGTCTTAATGAAGTACTAAGCATTTATCGAACTTCACTTACTTTAACTGCAGCCGGTAAAAGTCTCCCAGGACGAGGAGGAAACCAAAATTTCCAGGGAATGTAAATTCCAGCTTCGGCTAATTTTGAGGACAATGATTTCTCTCCTTTATGAGGTGCATAATGAGACGGCCCACGCCTCAGGAGCAGGCAGGGCGGGCTGCTCCCTCCCCAGGGCGGGAGCAGCACAGGATGAGCCAGCTTCACACTAGACAAATGACTCTTTTGTTTTACTTCATTTTTAATTAGCCTCCTTTTTAATGACCTAAGTTAATAAGTGTCAAAAGGTGCGAAACACAGCTTGGCTTTATTTTTAAAGTAGGAATTTGCCTTTAATCTTCCAGGCAAAGCCCTGCCCTGGGTGAGTCTTGCCTGGCGGTTCCTCTGCTCTGCGGATTCTGGGCGCACTGATGGACTGGGCCCCAGAGCCCCTGGCAGCTGCCCCGCACCCCAGCACAATTCCACACAAGCTCCCACTGGGCCAGCTTCCTCTCTGCTTCTCCCAGGGCCCATTCCTGGAAGCAGCCTGTGTCTCTGAAAGGCAGCTGAGGCCGAGGGGGTGGCAGGCCATGGTGCCCCACACAGTCCTCCAGTTGAGGAGCAAGGTCCCACTGTGACCTAGGCAGCCAGGGTGATTTTCTGCTCCCTGCTGTCACCATTGCTGCCGGGCTCAGGTGATGACCCTCATTCTCTTCCCTGCTCTCAGCCTCATCATGCAGCAGGGACCCACGGGTGAAGACAGGAGAGGGGAGGGCCACCATGGGCTCTGAGACGCTGCCCAGGACGAGCCTGCTGGAGCCCAGCCGCCCATACCTGCCTATGTGTCTGCGCCTGGGCACACGCAGGTGCCCCCAGCCCTGGCTTCTGTGCAGGCCCAGGAGACACTTCTGGTGTGCTTGCAGAGAGCCCCCCTCCAGTAGGTTTCCACAGCACCCAGGGGAAGAACTCTCCCTGGCGAGGGAGCGAGCCCGGCTTTGCTGTGCAGTTTCCTGGATCAGGTGCCACAGTTGTGGGGGAAGCATGGCTGTTCCAGGATGCCCAGGGCACCTCAGGCTGGATGCCCCACCAGCAGAGCAGCGGTATTAATTTTGTGGCATTTTATAGCCCAGATAAATATTCCCCCAAGGCTACGCTCCAACCACAGCACTCACATTTGTTTATGATCAAATAGAATGAATAAGCAGGAGCGGTCAGAGAGGAGCCGGGAATGGGGAGAGCTGAACCACCCGGCTGCTTGACGGAGGAGCTCCGTCCGCTGGACACATCCACATTCGATGCCGCTCTCCTCGATAAGATCAGAACACTCACTGGGCGTGGCTCTACACTACTCAGCCATCGCATCTGCAAGGAGGTTCACATGAAGACCTCAGTCCACCCAGCCCGGAGTGACAGGAAGCTGACTCCAGGTGACTCTGGCAAACTACGGAATTATTCAAAGTCAAGATGGGCAGAAGTTTTGAGTGGCCTATATGGTCATGGGGAGGCTCCTTGGATAGGTTGATTAAAATACATTTCAAAACATATACATACATAAAAACAGCAGATTTTGTGGCTTAGGTTTGTAGGTGCAGGTAATTTCCATAAAAATTAATATTCCTGCCTTTACTGGAACTAAATAATTAAGGAAGAAAGTATATTACAATAATAAAATTATCAACAGAGTTTTGACAGGCCGTCATGTGCTTGTAAATGAAATTTATTTAGGTGCCACTCAAAACATTGTAATTAAGAGGTCCAGAACGCATTACCAGATGGTTCCTGTTTAGTGTCTATTTCTTTTAGAGAACAAGGAGATCAGAATGAGTACTAACTAGCACCCCGAGTACCCAATAACCCCGAGCCTCCCAGCAGCACCCACACCGCATTTCTGCGCCTCCTGTGGCCATGTTCTGAAATCGGGAGCAGACACGCGAATGAGGAAAGTCCAGGCAATCGCTAGCTGAAGTACGAGATGGGCGGGAACCATTAGAGCGGCAGAAGTTGTCACAGTGGGAACCCCAGAGTTTTAGAACTAGAATGTGGGAAATGGGTTCAAGAAGTCTCACGGTATACAGAGGACTGAGTTCTTGGCCTGTGAGAGAGTCACTGTGCAACTGGGTGAAGAGATTCATTCGGCAGGGCCCTGGGCTGTTGGTGCCACTCTAAGGTTTCACTGGGTTCACTGTTAAACGGTGGCTACAGGGCTGGGGTGGGGCTCCGTGGTAGAGCACATCCCTAGTGTGGCCTGGGTTCAGGTCTCAGCACTGCAAACACATGGGAAAGGTGGTCACGTGCTATGTGGGAAGAGCCACAGAGGCTAGGCTTGAGGCCAGAGCATCTGAACACCTTGCTGTACAGATAGAGCCTCTGGGGCTCAGAGAAGTCGAGTGAGGGTCCAGGGTCTCACAGGGGTGGGAGGTACCTGAGCTTGCTCAGGCGGCCACAGCCAAGCACCACCGGCAGGCGTGGGTCCCGAGGTCAGGGTGTGGGCAGGGCTGCTTTCCTCTGTGGCCTCCCGGTGTGCTTGTGATGACCATGTCCCAGGGCCCTCACACTGTCTTCCTGGGGAGGTGACATGTGCTCGTCTACTCGTTCTATAAGGATGCAGGCACGTTGATCAGGACCCCTAATGACCTCATGGAACCATGGCGAGCTCTTTACATCCTTTCCCAGTGCAATGACACTCCAGGCCTGGGCTGTGGACATAGCCCAGGGTGTGGCAGCAGCGGTCCCTGGGGGCACCCCACTTTGTGGCCTATCCTTCCACAGATGCCCAGAAGGCACCAACCCAGAAGGCCTGTCCATCAAAGATCAGTTGCTCTGATTTGGCAGGAAGCTGGGAAGGCAGGTGTCTTCAGGCCTTCGGTGGACACTGGCCCTGAGCTCTGGTGCTGGGGACACAAGGGCATGACTGGGGGCTGTGGCCAGGCAAGCATTTAGTGCTACTGGTGAGAGGACTTTGAAACTCCATGGCTGGGCTCCAGAGCAAACTCTTTATTCCTTGACACTTTTCTGGTACAATAAAGATAGGGGATTAAGATAATTTTAGCCACATGCTCTTAAAGATTCATTTATCTAGGTATCTGATGTCTATGAAATTGCTCATGATATGTTTGCAAAGTGAATGTATAAAGACATAAGTACAGGCTCAGAGCAAAAAGCACCCAAATCTCAAGCCAATAGCAAAAACACAGATACCTGGTTAGCACGTTTCAAGTTTACGCAGTGAGCCTTCTCCCTAACCTCCCTCTTTTTCTCAATTCTCTTCCTTTCTCCCTCCCTCCCTCCCTCCCTTCCTGGCGGTGAAGCAGTTGGTGCAGCGGGGTCAGTTCAGGAGGGAGCCCGCGGGGTGCAGCATCCCAGCCAGGCCAGGGCCTGAGCAGTGATGGAGAGGAGGGCACAAATGAGAACGTTGTATGGAGGGCAGGAGCCAGGGCCTCCCAGCCTAACAGGCAGGAGCACAGTGACAAGGGTCAAGAGAGGGGCACCTGGAGGCTGATAGCAACAGGGAGCACCGATTCCACAGAAGGTGCAAAAAAAATGCAGACCCCTTTGTCAGCTGGTTGCCCCAGGTCCCGCTCTGACCCTCAGCCCTGGCCACCAAGACCCGGGAGCCGCAACACCCAGGAGCGCAGCACACACAGGGTCTGATCGTGGTTTCGACACACCATTCCCCACCTGGCCTCCTTGGAGACCTGGCTGGGCTGAGCACAGTTGTGCAGAAGGATCCGTGAGAGTTGAGAAACAAGGGAGAGCTCAGAGGGGAGGACTGTCGGCTCCCGGGCACCCTGAGAGGGCCTCCAAGGGCCAGCTCTGGGACAATCCAAGCAGCAACATAAACAGAGTAACGGATTATAATCTGTGGGAGAAAATAGGACATGGATTATAACCCAAGGAATAAAATAGGGACACACTGACATACACAAATAAGTAGGGAGGAAGGAAAGCTGTCCTTCACAGCTGAATGCCAACTGACAGATGTAGAAGTGGTGGGGTAGAAAGTCAGCATTTGGCAAACTTGATGGACTCATTGATGAGTGCTACACCAGCAGGTGAAACACAGGACGAGGAAAGGTGTCTCATGTAGTCCCAAAGCAGCTCCTGTCACCACGCTTATCCAGGAGGAGGATAGCTGGTGGATAAGAGACCCCTGTCCAGGGCCCAGGGGAGCCCACCAGACATGGTCCAAATCAACCTTGTGCCCAGCAGTGCCAAGAACACAGCCCAGCTTCCGAGATGTTCTGGTAGAAATACAGAACGTGGGTCTCGAAACCAACACAGAAGGCCACCCTACAGTGCCGGTAGCCATGGGGACTGTGCTGACATGGAACCGAAGACAGCAATCTGCTCAAGACTGATGGAGCTGCCCCAAGCCTGACCTCAGACCTGGTGTCCCAAGGGCCCCCAAAGGAGAAACTGGAATGGGTGTCTGGGAGAAGGGGATGGGGGAGTTCTCAGAGCGGGTCTTGCCTGTTTTCTGTGTTTTAAATGGTTTTAAAATTAAAACCAGGGGGCTGGAGCAGTGGCTCAGCAGTTGGAGCAGTTGCCTGGCAGGCACAATGCCCAGGGTTCAAATCCCAGCACCAAATACACAGCTAAGTGCCCAGGAAACAAAGGCCAGATGAAAGAACGAATAAAATTGATACGCTCTCTAAAACGGAAAAAAAAAAAAGTTAAAACAAAAATACTGTAAAATGTTTGGCATGCAGGTGATGAAAATAAATCACTAGCTAACCACTCCGAAAGCTCGGCATGAGCAAGGACAGGGAGCAGGCAGGGAGAGCACCTGCTCAGGTGGGACAAGCTCAGCTACATTCTCTCTTTTTCTGTTCCTTTTTTTTTTTTAAGCGAGAAGAACAGTAAGAGAGAGAATCAATTTTTATTTTTATTGAGAATCAATTTTTATTGAGTTTTTCACATGGCTTTTGTTGCTCTGACACTTGCGTACGTGGGTGCTGGGGTTTGAACCCGTGTGCTTGCACGTGCTGGGCAAGCTCCGTAGCCACTGAGCCACAGCTCCAGCACCAGGTACATTCTTTCTTAAGGAACTGGTGGGACGATGCATTGACTCATGCTTTCTCAGAAGCACTTGGGAAGGATAGATATGGAGACTTAGAATAGTTTTTTGTTTCTTTCCCTTTGACCCCATAATTCCATTTCTGGGAAACTGTCCTACGGAAATAATCCGGAAAAGGTCGATGTCCAAATATATGCATAGCAGAGTTATTAATAAAAGCAAAAGTTTGGAATCAGCCTAGCTGGTCAAACATAGGAAGCAACCTCAGGGTTTCTACTCAGGGGAATGATATGAAGCCACCACAACCAGCATTCACAAAGAGCTTATGATGCTAGAAAAGTCTAATGCTTGTTTAAAAAGAAAAGTACAACCTTAGATTTTAAAAATTACCTAATTCATACTATATGTAAAATTCATATTGAGTTTTTAAAATCTAACTTTTAAAGATTAGGGAAAATAAGTTCTCATCTGTGGGTCAAAATTTTAGTGATTTTTCTGTTTTCCCTGTTTTTTGTATTTCTCAAAAAAATGAAATATGTTTTACCTCTGCAAGAAGAAAATACAACAAATTTTATTTTTACAAAGGAATTAAACTATTAGACTTTTTAAATATTAGGAAATACAAAAAACTAAAAGGCACACCTCAGAGGTGGCAACAACAGCCACTGCCAGCCTGCAATGCCCAGGCCTTCCGGCTCCCACCAGGAGCAGTGCTGAGGCTAGCCCTTCCGTGAGACGGCCCAAGGCGCTGGCCTACTCCAGAAAGGACTCAGCTGACTCTTTCCAGGGTCGGGGTTCTGCACTTAGGGTCAAGCCTGAGAGGATCCGTGGAAGAGGGGAGCTTATGGGAGACAGGCGGAAAGGACAGTGCTGTTCAAACAACAGTGGGGACACTGGATGGCGGGCGGACCCCGAACAGCACAGATGCGAGCTCAGACAGAAGAGAGAAAGGAAAGCCTATCCTGCCTCCCTGACTCCCACGGCCTGCCCTTCCTTCCTACTACACTGCCTGGCAGGTAGAGTGGAGATGCAGCTCTCAAGAGCCATCATCCAAAGTCACCCTCAACATGAGTGTCAGGAGAGGGGTGCAGGCCTGGGGCAGAGGGACCCCCAAAGAGGCAGGGCTGAGGGAGCTCAGGGAAGCAGGGTGACAGCCTTGGGGACAGATGCCCTTGGGGGCAAGAGGAGCCAGGCAGGAAGCAGAAAAGGTCCTAAGAGAGGATGAGCAGTGGGCACAGCTCTATCCCTTGAGCTTTTCTCTTGAGTTATGTTCAGCTGATTTATTACAGGGTGTGAAACGCCAGTAGAGTCCACAACATTTCCCAACAGAAGGCGGTAACTGGAAACCATCAGCGATTCAGAGTCTGACCACTGATTCTAAATGTGCTTCTAAGGTCACAGGTTCAGCAAAGCTAACGCTGACATTGGGTGTCAAGCTCCCTGTCCCTGTAAGCACACAGTCACTCTTCTTACACACCAGCACCAGAGCAGAGGCTGCTGTTTACGCTAGACACTACGTTCCGCCACATCTGATGGTCAAGCACCATTCTTAAAGGAACCACAGAATGAGGGGAGGGGGCTGTGGGGTGGCGGTGAGACTCTGAGAATGCGGCAAGTGATCCTCTGCTGACGGGGCACCCGGCGTTGCTGCGATCCCAGGGACAGGATGAGGCACCGCTGCATGTCTAGGTAGCTTTTGAAAAGCTTCCAGGCTCCTCTCAGGTTAGTAAATTGTATCTCCACTCATCCAGTTTCAAGGGCAAGAAATTTGCTCCTTTTCAGAGTTGCAAAACCGCTCTTAGATTCCCTGCTTGCACATCCTGAAGGTTTTACGGGGGACACGGGTGCATCTGTGCACGTGCTGTCCAGGGACTCAACTACTGTGCTCCCAGACCCTGCTCCCTCACAGAGCATGGCCTGCGCTGTCCCTTGGAGCTGGTGGATTTTCTTGCCCTACTAGTGAAGAGGCTCAGGGCTTGAGGGGCATCTCAGGGTCTCCCGCTGCTGGGAGCTGGGCAGCTGTGATCCCAGGTGCGCCCAGCACAGCAGGTGTGGCTGCAGGCCCACTCAGCAGCCCCTACCCTGTGCTCTCCAGCCCTCCCCCTGGGCACGTCTAAAGCTTGGAACATTTTTAGAGTCACTTCCTTGTCACTGCTAAAGTGCCATTAACTCCAATTTGCTGCCCTCTTTCCATCAAGTGGTATCCAGGCCCAGCCCGTGGGCCAGATGTCAGCGCGTCCTCTGAGCACTGAACTTCGTTTCCTCACAGCTTCATTGAGACCGATACACAAACGAAGCAGTGATCCCAGGGTGTGCAGGAGCACAAACCCATGGTGACCCCAAGCTGCCACGTAGTGCTTCACAGCCACTGTCGGGCTTGGAGGTTTTCGGGTGGAGGGAGCTCCAGGAGGTGGAGAGCTCCCTAGAGCAGCAAGGGTCAAAGCGCACAGGGTGGCCTGAAATCAGCCGGCGCCTGACCCCCAGCTGACACCTGCAGCTTACAGGAACGCACCAGCCCAGCCCATGCTGCCCACTTTGGGAACCAAGCGAGGGGAGATCCTTCCAGAAGCTGCAGTGAACCGCTTTCTGGAGATGGATTGCCGGCTTCAGGCCTGCGATTCGCCTGCCTTTCGCTTTAAAGCCGGCGCGCCGCGCTGTGAGGAGGAAGGTCAGAGAGCACCAGTTGTGCATGAAAGATGTGAAAATTTACTGCAAATGAGACAAGAGCAGTAAATTCATTTTTATTCAAATTACTGTCATCATACATTACCACGTCTCCTGTAAACACTGGGCTTCAGACAGGGTGACAGCATATTATTATTTGTGAGATTCTACTATTATTAAGCTATTAACATGTCACCCCTGTTTGAAACAATGACTCAGCTTGGTTCTGCATAATAGGACAAGTGAGGGAGGCAAGCGGAGGTGACAGGAAGGTTCATTTTAAGACGTGGGCCGCACAGAGAATGACAGCTGGCACTTCAGGCCCACGTAATGAGGGGCCTCTGCATTTTTATCTGGGGACTTTCGTAACCATGTCATTGCACCAAAGACTGTGCTGTTTCCTTCATGAACACATCACCCAGACGTCACTGATTAGTCCAAACGCTCACTTGGAAACCACAGGCAAGAGGAAGCTAGCTGAAGAAGCCCCACCTGGTGGAGCCACCCGGGACCTGGTGCCATTTCCTTCTACGGTAAGGTGGTCAGGAATGGGGGACGCCTCCCTGGCTTCAGGAGATGGCTCTGCTAGCTGTTGGCTGTACTTGCTGGAAGCTCTTGAGGGACGGAAGTTGGCCTCTGGGGGCTTCCGCGGAGACATCGCTGCCCTGATTCCAGGGAGGCAGGCTGCACCTGGGCCTTTGCTTCCTCGGTAAATAAACATTTGCCACCACGACAGAACCAAGTCTCTAGCATTCCCCAAAATAGCCCTTTCACCCATGGGACTTTTCTGACTCCACCACTGCTACTTCAATTGTGGGCACAGGTTTTCCTGATGTCTTTGCTGAGGTCAGGTGGTGACCCCAGCCTAGAACCAGTGCACTGAGTGAGAGGAGGATAGGAAGAGGCCCCGAAGCCTCCTCTCAGCTCAGGCAGGCACTCTGTGGCCTCCTTGGCAATGCAGGGTCCTGGGCTCAGCCTGCACGCCATGGAGAGGGTGCTCTGGGTGCCTGAATCTGCCAGAAAGGCGTTCATGGAGACCAAATGGGTTTCACTCTCCCCTTCAGTGTTTCGAAGTCCCTTTTGGACAAAAGTGACATCATATGAAGTCAAGTAAAGAAGGAATGTTGGCGAGTTTTCCCTAAACAGGCTGGAGAGGAGTCTATGACTGAGGACAAGCATAAAAGCACCTCGGTGTGTTACCAGGATCAGGTGTCAGGCTTGATGAAAAAATAAGAAACCTGAAGGTCTGCGACCTCCAAGGCTGTGTCTGGTGGCGCCAGCTGAGCTCCTGGGCCAGGCAGTGAGAAGGGCCTTGTCAAAGATGGCATCTGAGGCAGAAGGAGCACAACTTGAGAATCTTAGAACTAAGCTGCATCCCGATCTTGTCAAGTCATCCTTAAACAACTCAGCACTTGGCCAATGGGATCCATCAGCAAGTTTTGAGCTCCGTCCGTCTGGCTTGTAAAGCTGCGTGTATCCTCCCTCACATACTCGGAGGGCGGAGGCATGCCCTGCTCTACCTCTTGCCCGACATCTCCCCACCCATTTTCTTTCATTGCGGGACTGACACGCCCACCACAAGGTCCCCTCTGCTTCAGGCCCCAGTACTCCTAATGGTTCCCTCTGGCTGACAAAGCCTTCTTTTTTCAAAGAGAGAGAGTGGGGGAGACAGACAGAGAGAGAGGGGGAATCAAATTTGTTTATTTTTTCATCTGGCCTTTGTTTCTTGGACACTTAGTTGTGCATGTCATGCTAGGGTTTGAACCCAGATCTCTGCCTGTGCCAGGCAGGTGCTCCAACAGCTGAGCCACTGCTCCAGCCCCTGTGTGACAAAGTTCTGAATGGACCTTCTGGTCTGACAGTCTGGGCCTCTTTGCAACAGCTGCCCAAAAGCCCCACCTCCAGGACCTGTCACCCACAGGACAGCATCCTTCTCTTTCACAAGAGTCGCACCGTCTCTCAGGGCACACTCCGTAACATTCCAAAGTCTCCTTCTCGAGATTTGCTCTCAGCTTCCTCTGGCATCAGTGGAATCCAGAGCACTCTTTTTCTCCCATGACTGTTCCGCGTCAACATAACAAGCGTCACAGTGGAGTTCACTGGTATTACTCAGGGAGGGCTGGCCAAGGTACTACACATGTAGAATCTCAAGCTAAAAGCGTCCCAGAAGCTCTGGGCCAGTCGCCCCTGCCACCTGGACAGGTAGAATGTTCCGTGTTTCAGGAGATAGGACCAACACTCAGAGAGATGACACGTGATAAGTGCATTCAGCGTTGCTCAGGGACGCCCCGGGCTCAAATTCATTGGTAACTGGGGGTAAGAGCTGGCTCCATGCCCCTTCCCTCTGCCCCTGGAGGCGAAAGGGCTGAGCCAAAGCAGGTTCCAAGGGCAGCGCAAAGGCAACACATTTTTGTTTATTATTTGGAGGAGATAAACCAATTTCATTGCCCATCTTTAGGTTGAAAACATCACAGCAACATAGAAAAGGAGAGACCAGGTAGTAAATGAGAACATGAGAGCTCCTCATCAGGTTAGGAGTCTGCTCTGCTTGCTCCAGACAGAACTCTGAGGTCTTCAGGGAAAGGAGTGTAGTCCTGGCACCCCAGGCTCTGCCGAGCTCCACCAACCTAGCCAGGAGGAAACCCCTGGGTGTTATTCAAGATGGCACCGCTGTAAAGGAGGGTGGGGGCAGTGTGAGAGCAGCCCTCCAGACCGTCCCTCCAGCACCACAGGCATCCTGCCTGGAGCACTCCCTTCCACTCTCCTCGCCATTTCTGGCCTGGGTGGACAGTCTGAGGGTGGGTGGTTTTCCACAGTTGGCCCACACATTTGAGTGTGGAAGCCCACAGCTCCAAGACATGCCACATCCAACCTATACAGAAAACTATTTAAGAGAAGTTAGGTCCTCCCCTAATCAGAGGTGGCACTGTGACCTAGACAGGGACGCTTCCATGTCGTCCCAGCAAAGTGCTCATCGAGATCACTTCAGGTGAGTTCTGAAGTCACAATGCTGGGTTTGAACTTGAGCTTGGCCATGTGACCTGAGGCAGAGTATGTGACCTTTAGCCTCAGTTTCCACAACTGAAGCAGGGTGATTCCAGTCTCTGCTGCATGGAGTCAGGCCTGGATGACCATGTGAATGGAGCCATGATTCAAAATCACCTGTATCCAGTGCAACCTCGCAGAGACAGGTGTCCTGTGCTCAGGTGCCTAGCAGCCTCCCATTTACAGGAGCCCCACTATGCCATTTCTTGGCACAAATGGGTGTTCAGTGCACACTGGCGGGTAGGAGACACAAGTGCCTCTTACCTGTTCATTAGGGCTCCTCAGCCAAGGGCAGCACGGTGCAAAGACAGAGCTCACCGTGACCTTGATGTGCTGGTGTGAGTGGCAGAAAGCCATGCTCAGCCCTCAGACACCCTGATGAGCCAGGACAGGTCAGTAGTCGAGGGTGCCACCTCCCACCCCTCAACACAATACACCTGCCATCTTAGGCCACCAGGAGGAAGAGACCAACCGGGCGCTGCCTGGAGCCTGGCCATTGTCAGCGCTCAGTTGCTGGTGAGGGAGGGCTGCTCCAAGATGCTATGCCTTGGTGGAGGGCGGGGAGCTCCAGAGTCCTGTGGAAAACTGGATCCAGGGTTTTTTGCCCTCGGCTGGGGTAATTTCAATCCTTCTGCAGGGGGTTCCTCTACTAAGGAAATTGGGAGAAACCAGCCAGGGTCTTACTAGGCTGGAGAGGGGAAAGGTTCTGAGAAACATGCAGAAGAGTGCCCCACACTGGGTTTGCTGCGACAAAAACGAAGGTCTCCAGGAGCCAGAGCAATGGGGAGCAGTCAAGCATGCACAAGGCCTCGGAGCCAGCGCGGCAGCCAGGGGCAGGGGCAGCAGTCTGCCAAGGCCATAGGGACAGAAGCCACAGGCCCTGGGCAGCAGGTGGCTGGAGCCCAAAGCCACAGGTGTCAGGGAGAGCTGAGAAACCCGCTGTTGAAGATGGACCTGCACACCAGCCGAGAAGTAGGGTGAGCACAGGGATCGGACGTGCACTTGTACGGCTGGCTTCTTGGTGCCTCTCAGGCACCCTGGTACGAGGTGGGCGCTCGATCAAAATGAGCTGTGGGTAAACAAGTAGCTGTACACCTTTCTTCCTCCCTGGGCTGCAGGCCTCTGGTGGCCAGGGCCACATTCCAGCTCCACGTCTTCAAGGACTGGCACCTATCAGCTCATAGCAACTGGCTTAGTGACTGTTGAAAGAACGGATGCCGGCGGGCGGTGGCCTGTGGACAAGAGGGAGGAGCATGCAGGTGCTGGTCACCTTCATGCCACCATTCTGGCCTCCTGCACCACCGTCTCAGGCTTGCCTTGCCCCACCATTGTGCTGGCTTGGGTCAGACTCCAGCTGCAGTTAGACCCCCTGCCACTCTCAGCCCCAGGACCACTGCTCCCAGCATGAAGCCCAGTTCCTCTGCTGGCCACCCCATCTCACTGCTTCCCCTCCTCTGTGGCTCCACACTTTGCATTCTCCACTTGGGTGACATTCTGAACACACCCCAAGGCACCGGACTTCCTGGCTTTGCGCAAACCATGCCTTCAACCAGGCCTCCTCCTTCCTTCTGGAAAGACTCACCTGTTTATCAGAGCTGGAAACTCTCTCCTAATGGACTCCAGCTGTGTGCAGATGTTGAAAGGGTTATAGAGGGATGGGCTGGGCTGCCTCAGCTGCCCCACCACCCCTCTGCACCCTGCCTGGGACCCTGAGTGTCCCCTGTGGCAGTCCCGTCTCACTGCAGGCCCTCCCCTGAGGACAGGACAGCGTGTTGTCCTCTGTCACCTTCAGTGCAGGCTTCCTGAACCATGACCTTCTTGTGTTGTTGTGTTTGCTTAAAAATAAGGCAACCACAACCAGTTCATTGAAATGACCTGGCTTAGAGATCTGTGCAGCGACACTCAGGAACAGCGAGATTCCCTCAGTGCCTACCTGTGCATACTGAAGGCACATGGCTTGCTCTAGTAAGAACATCTTAAAAGAACAAACAAAATATGTGACAGCTGTTAGGCAGATTATACTCCAAGAATGGCCTGAAATTTATCAGCTATATCAATTCCTCCTTTACACATGGCTTTCTCCTTCCTTGTGTGCATGACAAGCGGGGTCAGAAAGGACTTAAATGAGATCCTGCAAAGAGTGTGGCTTAGCTCGTTCATTGCACTGACATTACAGTATCACCATCAGTAGTAACAAGACTCTGGTCTCTAGGGACAACTAAAACCTTCCTGCCAGAGGATGCATGCTGGCCACAACCAGGACAGGGCCATTGCATAAGAGCTTGCAGATGTCTGTTGAGGGGGTTAGATTGGCAGCAGCAAGGGTTCCCCAAATCAGGAGTCAGCAAGCAGCAGCCTCCAGGCCAACTTCTGACCTCTGCCTTCTTTTGTAAATAAAGTTTTATTGGAACCCAGGCTTTAACTTCCGTTCACTTACCTGTTGTCTATGGCTGTGTCCCCTACAAGGACAGAGTGCAGCAGCTGCTGTAGAGACCAAAGGCCTGCAGAGCTGAAATACTTACTGCCCAGCCCTCTACAGAAAGGGGTGATGTTGGTGGGATATGAACACATGGAGGAGCAGCACCCAAGGCAGGCGGCCAACACGCAGGATCTGTGTGAGTCCTCTGCACACCTTCCTTCCATCCCCCTTAGTAATCACCCTGAGGGTTATTGCCCACACCATACATGGGAGGACACTGAGGTTCTGAGAAAGGAAGTGGCTCACCCAGGTTCCAAGGGCCAGTGGGCAGCAGAGCTGGGGAGGGACCCAGGCTCCGTGCTTCTCCAGTCCTGTGGGGCCGGGCATGGTGTCAGCTCCAGCATCATCTCAGCGCACCTGCAGAGGGGAAGCTCCCACACTGCTTCCAGCCAGGCGCCACCAAGCTGCCACCAAGCTGCCCTCCAGGATCAAGTATGGCTCTGCACCTTGAAGTCCCTCAACTCCATGGAGGAACGCAGGCTGGCTCACACAGGGACCGAGCCCTGCCACGCAGGAACTCACAGCTAGGCAGAAAGGCAACCAATGCAGTCAATGGAAGAGAATGAGGGGAGGCCTCGCAGTGTAAAGAAGGAGGGTGGCTTCCTGGCTTCTCCCCTTGAAGGACAGGCATTACAGGAGCACAGTCTGTGTACACTGCAGATGTCCCCAACACTCAGGGCCCCTAACCAGCAACGGCAATGACAGGAGGGAAGCACAGGGCCCAGGGTGGATCATCCACCCAGCACTCTCTGATGCGGACAAGCCTCTCCCAGGCTCCCTCCTAAAGAAATAGGTTGAGTTCAAATAAAGCATTTCCTGCTTTTGCCAACCGAAAGAAAATGTGGAGCCTTACAAAATTAAACGTATTTATTCTGCATTAAAAACTCTTGTTAAAATTAATAGTCTAAGACAAAGGTATTGCTTCAGAACAAACAGAAATCATTCTAATCTACTTACAAAAAGAAAACTTTGATAAAGAACTAAATTCCTTCTTCCCTCCCTTCCTCCCTCCCTTCTTTCCTCCCTCCCTCCTCCCCAGGTAAACATTCAGCAATAAGATAGTGTATATGCTGAGCAGGGAAGAGAGCACCTCTTTGCCTGGGAGTGCCTGAGCCCAGGTGACCCAGGAATTTGCATAAAACTGGACAATAGTGGCCTGGATGCTGAGCGCATGCCGGGCTCAGGCTGCTTCTCAAATTAGCTTTTATTCCTTTGGTACAGCGCCTGGGGTGGCTGCCCGAGGGCTGAAATTAGAAGAGGGTCAGACAGGGGAATTAGTAGTGTCTTCATTCATCACCTACCAAGTGTCCAGTCCATGCACAGGCGATCCTCCTGTTGACATGAGATGACCGACAGAACAGACACAGGCCGGGGGTCAATGTCCATTTCAAAACCCAAGCTAGAACCTTGGCTGTCCTCTTGCAGCAAGGACAGTGACAATGCTGAGGGGGCACCAGGTAGGTGCCCCTGGTTCCCTTGCTGAGCCCTGGAGGGATGAGTAGAACTTTGCCTCCCTCCTGAGTCTCTTCTCGGGTTTTCTTCCTGGCTGGTGTCTGGGCTAAGGTGGTGGTGATGCGGGAGTTTTTGAGATGAGGCCGAATCCTCTGCTTCTGCTGGCAAATGGAGTCTGGGCTGACTACAGATTCCAGCAGCCAAAATAGCCCGCTTTTAGTGTTTGCTGCTATTCCCAGTTAAAACTGGGAATTTTTGGGCTGGATACAGGTTTCTGCAGCCAAAATAGGGTTAGCCGCTCCCAGCTAAGCGCTGGGTTTCTCTCCACTGCTGTTGAGTGGTGCATTGCAGCTCTTGATGTGGAAATTCACCCCGAGAATTCTGCGCCAATCTTCTGGGTCTTGACTCATGAAGAATAAAATCCACGGACAACCACAGAAGGAGGAGTAAAAAGGAGTGGGATTTATTTAAGGAAGGAGAGCAGAGACTCCGTAAAGCAGAGGGGTTCCTGGAAGCAGGACACTGTCTAAAGGAGGTTCGGCCAGGGACTATATTGGTTTGGGGTATGAGCCTTGATTAAGATGCATGCAAAGCAGGCGTCTACATCATTGGTTAAACTCTATGCAAACAGGCACTGAAACTTAGTACCGAGTCATTGGTTAAAACCTACGCAAAACAGGCAGCAGCTCTTTCCTAGTCCCCATCTGTGTCCACCCCCACTTCTTAGTTTTCTGGCCTCTGGGACAAAGGAGCTGCTCCCATAGGTGAGCCTCATGGTCATTTGTATTTGAAGGCCCTGAGCATAACTGTCAATCACTCAGCAGCTTCTAGGTGTGGTTGAATGGGGCCCAAGGTCCTGAGTACCTAGTCTCTTTACTATCTCTCCTAAAACTCAGCAGGAGACCTCCTCTGTATGGAGTCTGCTGGGGGTGGCCTTCTGCGGTTCTGGACAGGTCTCTCCGCAGGAGCTGCCTGTGATATTTTGTTTCTCTTTCAGTGAAAGGAGCACCCTCCTCCACTGCAGGCACTGTCCTCCTGGAGCCAGGGTGAGTGGCTGCTGAGGTCTCCGTACCTGGGCACAGCCCTGAGATAAGACCTAGGTGGGTAGGGTAAGTTTGGGTACAGCTCTGTTGTGGGCCAGGTGACCACTGATGAAGGCAGCTGGGAACCATGGATGGCACCCCACTTCTGGACAGCAAGTGCACCCCACCCTGCTGGGCTTTGTGCTGAGGGGTAGGGAGTGTGGCCCAGGTTGGGTGGGAGGGTGGGAATGGGGATCCAGTGCTGCAGACCACAGGCTGACTCCCCCTCCCCCGGGGCAGGCTGAGCTAGGAGATCAGCATGGGCTGGGCAGCCCTTGAGATGAGCACAGGAGGCCAAGTGCCTGGAACCCAGGGGCTTCCTCCTCAGGGAGCTCCTGCAGTGTCAACCTGGGGCAGCCTGGGGCCCAACTCCAACTCCATGCTGAGCCTACACAAAGCCACCACTGCAGCTGCCACTGTGAGCCCCCACCATCCCCACCCAGGCAACCGGCTTTGCTCAGACTTGCTCAGGAAACCAGCTTCCCACCAGTCTCCCCATAGTGAAGACGCCACCCTCCCCTGATGGCCCCGGAGGGCTTCAGGGCAAGTCGGGGCCTCCTGTGTCGCAGACGTGTGGCCTCAGCTTTTGCCTCTTGCCACCATCCTGCCCCTGGGGTTCCTAGAGCCCCTGGTACTTGTTAAAGCTGCAAATTCACCAAATTCACTGTAGCCCGTGTGGCTGTGGGATCTCAAGTGTTCGCCACTGATTAGGCAACATTAGTTCTATTATCCTACTGGGCCTCACGCTAGGAGTGGAGGCACTTGCCTTGATTTGAAACTAGCAGACACCAGGAGAATTTGCTGATTGCTAATGAGAAAGCCAAGGTTCTGTTGATACCATCTGGGACCCTCTTGCTATGGGCTGAGATTAGGACGAGGAGATCGACATAACACACAGTATTGCGCAGGCAGCGGCACGGTTACGGGCTCCGTATAACTTTTCAAGTCTGCTGCACGCAAGCGCTTAGCCCGAAACACCTTTTTCCAGAATATGAAACATAATATCTCCATGCTCATTGCATTATTTAAAAAGGGGCAATGTGGTTCATAACTTTACATTTATTGCCTACTTTTAAGCCACTTGACCCATATAAATATTGCTATAGAGTTGCCCTCAGTTATTAAATTCTTATTGCTTATAAAAGGGGCAACAGGAAGCACGTAAGTTACAGTCCAAGGTGTGGGAAGGCTGTGGAGGACCTGGGAGCCCTGGCAGGGTGTGTCGGGGGTGTGCAGAGCAAATGGGTTTCAATCCCGCTCTCCACGTTCAAGCTGGGTTTTTATTTTTTTTTCCTAGTTGTAGGAAGCAGACTGTTTTACTTTAGCTCAAAGAATTATGTATTGACATGGCAAGTGACATTTTGCCATTCTACTAATTAAAATGGAACCCCACTCTTAAAAGAAATTGGTTGAAAGAATTTTTTATTTCAGCAGCACAGCTGAGACCAGATAAAAACAGGGCATCACATTTATCAGGGTTCAAAGTCGAGTCTCCTCACTGTGAAAGGAACACAAACTGTGTCCTCGTCTGTCTCATGTTCTTATTAACGCTGCCTCCCTTGTTCTCTGCGTCCTCCTAGGACACGTGGTTCACACGGCGACAAGCACGCCTGTCCCTTCCGGAGGCGTGCGCCACTCACGTGTGCCTAGGAGACTGTGTCCTGGTGTGAACTCTTTGGAAATAACAGAATGACCATAAGTGCTTTAAGACACCTCGAAGCTGCCCTACAGAGCAGGGTTCCCAAAAGCAAGTTCCTTGCAAGCCATCATGGGGCCCTTCCGGCTCACTGCCCCCACGTGGAGGACACACACAGAGTGAGCATTGTCACCAGCGCAGAATGCAGGTGGAGGTGCCTGGAGACCCAGGCTGTTACTGAAGCTCATTTTTTCCGATCATAATGAGTCCACAGTGGAACCCAGGTGAGTGGGCATGCTCGTACCCCTGCCCCTGCATATTTGGGACAGCCGGTGATGCATGAACATGGGCGATTTTCTTTGCCGGTGCTTAGGGCAGAGCCTTTAAACCTAGAGGTTACTGCTGTCAACACAGAACCTTTTTCCTCCTGTCACTTTCTTCAGAGATGAAGGGAAAGATTTCCCTTAGCCTACAGCATTTAGCGTGCAAACCCTCCACCATGCATCGCGCAGCCACAGAAATCACGGAGCCAGACTGCGACCTTCCAGCTCAGTGACAGGACGGAGATCCCAGGAGCAGTGGACGCCTCCTCTGATATTTGGAAAAGTGTCATGTTTTCTTTACAGAGAAAACTGTCAGGTTGTTGTTGGCATAAAATATAACACTTCCTGGATTGCGATTTCCTTGTTTGCTACAAAATGTCACCTGGGCACATATGTTTTTATTTTGCTCTCAGCCACTGGGTACTTAAGATATTCAAATGCTGCTGAGAGAAAGTCCAGCTGCCCCTGTGCCCTGCTCTTTCCTCTTCACAATTACAGACCTTGAACTTCTGGGGAAGAAGTATTTACAGACCAAGAGGGCTTCTCCTATCTGTGACTCACCTGCTCAGGCTACAGGAAAAACAGTCTGCAAATTCCTGCTTACTCTGTTGATGTGCTCTTTAGAAAACATTTGGAATGCAGAGGAGCAATTACCACAGCCAATGGTACTGTTTTAAAAGAAATAGAGGACTGTTGTGAATAACATTTAAAAGGCCACTGCTTGTCACTTACACATCCGCAAAGCCAGGCTGTGGTTCCTGCACCCAGGCAGGTTGCTTAAGTTGGCTGGTTGCCCTTAATCTCCCACTCTGGATAGCACTATTTGGAAATCTAACTCCCACCCTCCATTTCCGGGTACTATTCGTGGAAGCACACTACAGGATCTATACTTAAATATGACTGATTTAGGTGACATGAAAAGAAAGCTTGAGGAAATACAGTATCCATGTTATTTTTTCCTTTTTATTTCCTTTTTACTTCTTTGAACATCTGAAACAGGAAAACTCTGTCCCTCTATAGGTCTTATGTCTTGACAGACAGAAGTAGACATGTAAATGATTTTTTAAAAATTTAGCACATAAAATAAAAGCAAAATATAAGCAATCTGAAGAAGAATTCTGCAAAATTCAAGTACATATCTGAGAGTGGTGTTGTGGATCAGCAGAGTTCCCTCCCAGGAGCTGCTCTCCGCCCTACTGCAGCCCTAAATGGTTTGGTTAAAGGAGCGAGAATCAGTCCCCACCCAGGGTGACAAATGCAAGGAAAACCAAGCTGCAGCGATTCTCGGTTGCCCTGGCACTTTTGCACAAGAGATTGGAGTCAAGTGTAAAATAGAAATAAAACAACAGCACAACCTCGGGGAGGACTGATCCCTGGCCGATATCATCAGGGCGTGCGTGTTCAGTTCACAGTGAAAAACACAACCTCATCTGCAGCCCACAGCCCAAAGTCATTTAGCTCGTGGAATGCAAATGAGATGGGACAAAACCAGCACAACAAATAACAGCCACTTACAAAGGTGCTCTGCCCCTTTCTAACAGTTTGCCAGATTTGAAAAATACGCCATGCAACGCAAAGGGAAGGCTCCTGGACTGCCGTCGTCCAGGACTGCCCAGGGCTGGGCGCCCAGCTGGACGGCTCTGAGGCTCCGCGGTTAGGGCAGAATTTGAGCCTGGCTCTTTCTCCTCAGCTCTTTGTGCCAAATGCACTCGGAGCGGGGGAAAAAGCACAGCACCTGTTATCATGTCTTTCCCAGGAATAGGAAATTAATTTTTTTTTGCATTTACATATATGCACATTGCAGATCTGGAAACTGACCTTCAAGATCCTGCCTCTGGATTTTGAAAACTTCTTCCATATTTCCATTAAATATAACCTAGGAAACACAGAGAAATGTGGCCTCGATTTATTAAGCCTTGCATTAAGTTTTTTTGTTGTTGTTGTTGGATGGATTTTTTATTTTGTTTCTTTTCTTTTTTTTTTCAGTTCATATTGCCATTTCTCTATTGGTGTTCAAATAAAGTTGCTTTACCCTGAAATCACACAATTACTTTGACCAGACGCTGGCCAAACTCTTTGGAAGAAGAATCTCCTGAAATGGCACAGAGAATGGTACCTCAGATCTGCGGAGTGACAGTAGCAACACGGCAGATTTCCAGGACATTACAACAGTGGGGAGACAGCCCACGCCATAATTCAGGCGTTTGCTGAGGGTCTGGGCAGTGTTTTAAGCTGCAGTCTTTATTGTGGTTGCGAGGAAGGTGGAGAGGTTTGCGGAATCCACTGCAGACACCTGACACAGAGCAGGGCATTTGCTGTGGGATGCAGATACTGCTTCCAGATGGATCTCATATTTAATCTGTTTTCTAAAGTCAGAGCTGAGTTTAATAGGACAAGTAAAAAAGGAACTACATGAATGGACTGCTATCAACATGGAGGAATTTTTCTGGAAACACTCGTCCCTGTTGTATTGCATTTGGAATTGAACTTGGGACAGCCCTTGGCAGCCTTGCATAAAAAGATTCATGCTCAGTCCTGGTGGACTTTACCTGTGGTCAACAGAGCTCAGCACAAATATACCCGACACAAAGTCATGTCCAGAAAATCCTCTTCTGAAGGACAAAGCTACACATTCACGAAATTAGGTGTTTTCACTTAAAAATATGAGCAACATCCTTACCTATCACATTGAAGCAATTTGAAAATCTCTAGCACGGTCGGGAGAGATGATTCACAGCCCTGTTTCTGTTTTGCTTAGCTGGCTAATCTGCCCAGGAAGGCACTCTATACCTACAGAACTCAAAAAAAAAAAAAAAAAGAAAGAAAGAAAAAAATTAAAGTTTTTTTTTTCCTTTCCTCGAACATTTTAAGGCAAGCACCTACCTTCTAATGGCAGAACTTTATTTTCTTCCTCATAGTAATATATAGGACTGGAATTCCAAAGGTTTCTGGTGCATTTCAGCTGTCACCTCAAGTCAAAACCATAGAGTTCAACTATAAAAGAATATAATAAATTTAACCTGCCCTAACTGGGGATTTTTAAGCAGTTGTTTTTTTTTTAAAACTGGGTATCTGTGAGCTCCCTATTCCCACATATAAGTGTTTTTTCTTGCTGGGTTCTTTCTTGAGTTCAAACTTGTATTCTTATGTGAAATTATCTGTGCTCACATGAAGTGCTTCCAAGGGTGTTGAAAGGAGGAGCAGCTTTGGAAGAAAACGCAGTTCTCAGGGAAACTTTAAAGAGCAAATTTTAACCTAGCCTCCGATCTCCTAGTTGTTCTTTTTATTTTGTACTTTTTGTCTGTTTGTATTTTGTTTGGGTTAGTTGTTGTTTTGTTTTGATGCCTCCTGTCTGGTGCATTATTGCAGGGTAAGCTTGGAGTGATCTTCTCTCCTGGAAATCTACCTCCTGTCTCTTGGCTCAGGGCCCCCCCCCTCCACGCCCCCGCAGCCCACTATTTAGGGCTTATATGTATTTTATAGACCCAAGCAAACTTCTGCAGTCCGGTTCAAATGTAATCAATGTTTTTGTTTTGCAGCCTTTGTAGATTGAGTCTTTGTTAGGCGAGCACATCTTGTTTCCCCAACACCTGAGGAAATCCCCGGCATCAGAGTGCCCCCCAAAGGCAGCCCAGGAAATGAGCAGGGGCGCGCTGACCTTTAGTGAGACAGCTAAGGTTATGCACATAACATTTACTTGTTTACTTTGCAAAATAAGCAAGGAGTTGGAAACTCCCAGCTTTTCAGGCACCTTGGCACACTTAAAAAACACCACCACCAACCCGAGGCTGCCGGTCGTTCCAGCTCCCGTGCACCGCGGCTGTTAGCTGCTTTGCTCCGAATCTATCGTGATGCAACTTTAATAACGCTAGCCAGGACTGCTCGGAAAATCACAGCTGTAGCTGGAGGCAAAAAAAAAAAAAAAAAAAGGAAGAAATCTGCGAAAAGGAGGAGGTGCTTTCCCCCAACCTCACCTAGGAGCCCGGTCGCCAGATCGATGGCCGCAGCGGGCTGATGGCCACTGGTCCTTTTGATGGATATGACTGTAAAAAAAAAAAGTCCAGATTGGTTCACAGTGGACCTCAAACCATGTCAGCTAAAACCAAAGAGACAAAAAAGTGACAGCTGTGGCGAGCGCTCCGCAGGCAGTCAACGGCGCCTGTGATTTATTGTTCCATCTGCCTCGCCGCGGTGAGGACAAGCTCCCCCTGATTTGGTTAAAATGAAAAGGACCTCAGAGAGCGCAACGTGGGTTTTGAAAATGTGCAGAAACTATTTTTTTTATTTCTTGATTTATGTCCCTTTCCCCTTCCAAAGGTCTGTCCCCCTCGGGAGCTCGGCAGGAGCGGGGACCTGTGCGCCCCAGGCCCGTGCAACTCCGGGGTGCGAGGCCACTGCAGGCTGGGGGCTGGGGCGCCAAGCCCGAGGAGTGCCCAGCCTGCCTGGCTGCCTCCTCCCAACCGGCCCGTCCTCTCTGGAAGTTCAGCCTCTGCTCTTGGATTCTAATAAAAGTTTTATGCCGTCAGCACATTTTCAGGCGGTTCCCATGAAGAGGGCTGTTGGTTTAGTTGGGCATGGAAACTTGGGCACTCTCCTGCCTTCTCGCGGGCCCTGGAGCCCTGACCCGGGCAAGCACTTCCTGGCTGGAGGTTTGAGGCCTCCAGGTTCCAACCTGGTGTCAAAAGCTGGCCTGTCTTCTGTCTTCTGTCTCAGGATGTTGCCTTTACCTCTCAAGTGTTTCCTGAATTTGTGAAAATTCTTTTTCTAGCTGCTTGTCCATAGCGGTTTAATGCTCAAAAAAAAAATTTACTTTTTTTTTCTTTTTTTTAGAAAAAGAAAAGAGTGGAAAAAGGGTAAGGTGAAAAAAAAAAGGAGCAAGGCTTGGCGGCTACCGTGGAGTGGGGGCTGCCCCCGGGGGCCAGTTCTACTTTTGGAACATGTTCCTGTCAGGCAGGGGTCAAAATCTTTTACCTCTCTTTTCCATTATTCAAAATAAGTATTGATGTTATGTTTTAGCTATTTAAAAGCCAGCTGCCCTGCTCATTTCACATACTTTTCCTGGTATGATTGTACGTGGTAATAGCTGGTCTGTGTATCGTCTTTCACAAAATCTAGCCTTTCAGAGCCTCAGTCTTCAAATGATATCAATCAAAATTTATGCAATTCAAAATCCATATGTATGGAGTCCCAGCTCACCTCATTTAATGATAATAGTAAACCACATGTTGTGTACATGTCTAAAACACTTTTCTCCTTCTTGGCTGTGGTAACCCTAGGGGCACGCTGCTCATGCAGCTCCCCAGCCGAGCGGCAGAATACATTGATTAATACTTGGCAACAACGGAAATCTTGAATAATAAAATGGTGAACAAGGTAACTGCAAACTAATAAGACAAGGAGTTCGTCAATAATGTTTGAAGATGTATGTTAATATAAACAACCTAGGAAGACCTGGGAGGGTGGGCAAGCCGGTGACTCCAGATGCAAGAGTTGTCTCTTATTAACCGAGTTAGAGTTGATCCGAGTTAGAGTTGATCTTCCCTGAAGGGAGATGCAGTGATGTGGGGGAAATGAGAGCTTTGGCCTCACTGGGTCCTTCCTGCACTTAAGTGGGTAGACCTCTGCCCGGTCGTCGCCCCAGCCAAGCCAGTGACAGGGCAGGGCCCCTGGACTCCAGCTGAAGGGAGGTGGGGAAGGAAAAAGAGAATCACTTGTGAAATTGTTCCATCATTATAATACCTTAATCCTAGGTGGGAAATGCTACGGTGGGATTTTAGAGAAATCATTTGCAGTCACTCCGCCACCTGATCATAGAATGTTTAAGGTTTGTCCCCCAGAAGTAGCTGCTCCTTAGGCGTTTGAATAAGAACGGAGTTCCTGGTGCTTGTGTTACGTTTGGATAGGCACGTCAGGCCAAGCGCAGACTGCGTAAGCGCCAGAGGTGTGTGCGCCTTAAATGACGAAATCCTTCATCTGATCTATTTTTATCAAAAGCAAAATTGGTAACTGTTCATAGTTGCACAAGAGCATTTGCTTCTGACAGGATGCATTATTTACTTCAGGTTTAATACACATTACAAATAAGATTTGCTTTCATGGAAAAGCATTAAACATTTGGCAAGGGGAGAGCGGAACATTTTCCTTAATTTGTTTTGGCAAATCTGAAAAATAGAGGTCGTTACACACACTTCTGCATTCCAGGAGTGTAACAAGGAGCAAATATTTTAAGAAAATCGAGATGATAATTAAAAATACAGCAACGTTTCAGGGCCTGAGAAGGCGAGAGGCTGTGTGTACCGCAGTGCTCGGGGGCCGTGGAGTGGGTTTCACAAGGAGTAGAAAATTAGAGCTGCAGAACCTGCAAGCTTTTCCTTTGGAAATCCTTAAAAACACAACATAATATCAATTATTCAGCACTAGACTCAATCAGTTTCTTCTTTTCCCCTGAAAACAAGCCTTTCTGAAGCACCTATGTGGATATTCACATTTCTGTCATGCGATATTAAAGGTTTTCGTGAACATTCACACTGAAAAATTCAGCCCACTTTTGTTTTGATTGAGCGCAATCTGTTCCCGAAACCACGAGGTGAAAAGGAGTGAGGGCCAGCCACATCTGTGTCTTCCCTCTCGGCCGCCAAATGAGCCACACCGAGGCGGGAAAGCTGTTGACAAATTAATACTTTAAGAAAATAAACTATGGTCATGTTCAACATAGAGCAACTTTATCCTGATTAATTTGTGTTGGAGGCCGTCCAGCCCTCATCGACAAAGCCCCGCAGTTTGTACAAATGTAATTTCCTAATATTTACACGAGGAAAGCCTCACCGTTAAGCTTTGCCGCCAGTGTGAGTTTTGTGGTTTGTAAAAAGACAATAAAAACACAGAGAGGTAATTGTAAGCACATTTGAAAAAGAAAGGGGAGAAGAAAGGATTTTTTTCCTCTCTTCTCCTTGCATGCCCCTATAAAATTGGGCTGTATGTGCAGACTCGGGAAGGGGAGCCAGCGTTCAGCCAGCGAAGTTTTAAGTAATGCAACACCTAATGCTTAATAATGTATCCCTGCAACCGAATCCAGCCAGGAGCCCACAGAACACCCACGGTCGTTCCTCACTCGGATCTTCTGCATCCTGGCAGAATTCATCTCTGTCCATCTGCACAGGCTTGTCATTTTATGCCTTTATTTATATCAAATGTTAGGCGCTTGTGTGACTGTCTGATTTAATAAATATGAAAAAAAGAAAAATGCAGTTGTAATGTGTTGCTTTGTTCTGAGAATATTAAAAAAATAACCTTTAGTTTTAATGAGATTTTTCCCCCATCAGTTTATACAATTTTCCAGATGCAAAATGAGCTTTTGGCTGTAAAATATTTTATCACATTGTCTTACACAATAAAGATTAGATGTTTTCTCTCTCTCAACTGCACTGCAATTATTTTTTAGTGTTTGCAAATCATAATATCATTTAAAAACCATATTTTATACCTCATCTAAAATACTTTTATAGCTGTATGATGAAGAAAATAACATCTATTTAACTACTCTTTTTAAGTGGCTGTTATGTTCTTTAGTATAATTTCCTAGGAAAAGACACAGCTAAAAAACTTAGCTTTCCTTGAAAACAAATCTCCCAAGCAACAGCTTTGCAAAAATTCCCAGAATTTAATTCCCTTGGCTGGAAAGCCCAGAGTGCCGGAATGTAAAAATAGTAGCCTTGTCATTTCACATTCATTAAGTGTGAAACTCAGAAATTAATAATGTAAAAATATGCTTTTTAATTAGTCTTACATTCTGCCCAATGTACTTAAATGGGATCAGCGGCTCCCTAATGATTTTTTTCTTAATAAAGTATTAGCCTGTGATGCACTGAGGCTGACAGGTATGATAAACTGGAAAGTACTTTTGGAGGCGTATGAATGATACCAAAATAGTACTCGCCCATTTAAATGTAATTAACATCAGGGAGCAATATTACCAGAGAAGCCTGCAAGATTTTTATTTCGGGGTTTTTTTTTTCATTTCTTATTTTATGAGTAGTTTGACGATTGCAGCCGTGATTTTATAATTTAATTACCTTTGCTGAAAGCTAAGCTTCCGCTAATAGCAGGTCAACAGGATCATAAAGCAGCCTTCAAAAATATTAAAAAGAAAGTAAATCCATTTAGATGGGCTCATTGAGGACCGTGAGCATATGTGTGTGTGTGTGTGTGTGTGTGTGTGTGCATGTGTCTGTGTGTGTGCAGATCTGTATCTGCATGTAGAGACCCAAAGAGACCATGATACCTAGTTGTATGGATGGATGGTGTGATGTGTCTCCAGGTGTCATCCCACCTGTGGGGATGAGATAGGGACCACTGGAGAAACTCTGCTCCCTGGTCCTCTGGAAATTCATGGTGGTGGGAAAAGGCCACTTTGGGAAAGGGCCAAAGAAGTTCCCAAAGACAACTGATCAACCCATAAACATTAGATGTCATTGCTGAATGAGAGACTCCAGTCAGTTGTCACCTGATTAGTAGCTAAAGCACGGTTTCCTGAAGCCAGAGGCAACATCGACCTGCTCTCCTCGGTCACCCGTAATCAGCAGGAAGTAGGTTCCTCATCACTCCACCTGCCGACCATCACCGTGTTTGCTCAGGGACTTTCCCCAGATCTCAGAGCCCTGAGTCCCAGATGAGGGTCCATGTTGGCTCAGTGAACACGGAAGGAGTGACATGACGCCTCATAGTTGCCAAAACCCAAGGGAGTCTTATGCGCAAACCCTTGCAAAGACACTGTGTTGCAGAGGCAGCTTGCCTGGTTTTTCAGGGAGAACTCCCGAAAGACCAAGGGAGGGCGGGAGCTCGTGTGGCTTGTGTCTGATGGACAGAAGCCTGTGAGCACCTGGGACCAGCATTCATCGCAATCTTCGCTGACGGCCAGGTTGCCAATGGAGCCTCAGAGTGTCTTTGCTAATTTTCCCAAGAGCAAAGAAGGCACCAGGGCTCTGACCTGGGACTTAAGAGGAATATCGACTGCCTTCGTCCAGCATGGACTGAGGGTGCCTGTGCTTCCACTTGGTCAAGAGCAACCAGAGTGCAGTGAACATGGGCTCAGGAAGTCATCCATGTCTGTGGAATTCAGCTCTCTAATGAAGGACCTGTGTCCATTTGGTGACAAGGCACACGTGGTTGATTGACTCCAAATGTGCTCGGAGCCATCCGCACTTTATTTATGCCTTCCCAGCCCCTGATATTCATGCCAGTTTTCAATACTAATTGAAGTCCCCTGGAGTGGAGACGCAGAAGCTGTCAGAGGGATTGTTTGCGTGATCATGGGATATTTACCCAGGTTTGCCTACCATCAATCACTCTATTATCAATCCTTTTTCGATTAGAAGGGAAGCAAGGAGATTGTATAACAAGTGCTAATCTGCATATTTAAAATTCGAGTCAACAAAATTTAGCTCCATGAGAGCGGGGTGGCTGTTCCTTGCCCACCGTGAGGTTCCCAGTTCCTCAAATGCTTCTAAGGCCCCAGACACAGAAAGAGCGCTGCAGGTGCAGGAATGTGAGGCATCTCCTTCTCTGTGTGGGAGAAGCTGGAACACCACCTAGGATCCTGTCAAAACCTTGAGGGTGCTATGGTCTTTGTTGTTTTCTGACATGAAATGGAACCTTATTTTTCAGTTTTTCAATCTCTCTCACAAAGTACCTAAAAAGCCAAAGTCAAAGCAAAGCTGCAAAAGTCAAGGTTTGGAGGGTCCCAGGATGGGAGCCGTGTTCTGAGTCACTTGCCCATCCTAGACACCTCAGTTCCGAAGCCACTAATGGACGCTGGGCCCTCTCACCTGGGCTGTTTACCTAAAGGCATGAATTATAACTGATGCTGTGAACTTCATAACTGTACAATGTATTTTTTTCTATTAGTGCTTTAGAGAACTTTTCTTCTTTGATGATTCATACCTACCACTGTTGGAGAGACACACCAAAATGTTAATCCAATTGTGACCCGTGACGATTTTGATTACACTAATTGCTTCATGAAGAATTGTACCAAGATGAACTTGTGTCTTCATTTATATGTTCTTAAATGAAATAGGATTTTAATAATCTTGGACTTGCCTACAATCTCACTGAACTAAACTTTTTAGGAGATTAGTGGATGATTATTGAAATAGACACCTTAGTTGTATTCCACATTAAAAATAATACTAGTTGGGCTGGAGTGCTGGCTCACCAGTTGTGGAGCTTGCCTGGCACGTGCAAGGATGCAGGTTCAAACCCCAGCACCACATACAAAATGAAATGTTGGAGCAATGAAAGCAACATGAAAAACTAAATAAAATCCATTCTCCCTCACTGTCCCTCTCTCTTTAAAAGAAAATAATGCTAGTTAAAATTAATTGAAAACTAACTGTGAATAACTCAGAGCAATGTTGAAGAGCAGATTTTCATGATATGATAACGGCCAGCTTGAGAATTTATTTCTTCAGCACTTTTTATGCTATCATTGGCAAATGAAGAAACTGAGATTCAGTGTCCCAGGGACTCACGCAAGTCTGCACCCCATCTAGAGAATGCTGGGAAGTGGTCGTATTTATGCCAACCCTCGGTTCCCAGGGGCCAGGACCTTGGCTCTGCTGCCATGCAGCCTCCCCGAGGACGCTGGTGGTTGTCCCAGGGTGCAGGGACCTTCTCCTGGAGCAGTGTTGATGGCATGCACCTAGCATTCTGCCTCTCTGGGGCCTGAGACACAGAGACCTCCAGATCTTATTGTTTGGAAGTAGTTGTGGTCACTCCCATTTGATCAACCCTGTGTGGACGTCACCACGTAGGAGCGTTCAGACACCAGAAGCCATTTCATGACTTAATTGCAAACTTTATTAAGGCAGGATTTCAAAACCAAGAAATAAAACTGTTACTAAAAAATGACAGAAAAAATAGAATGTAAAATTCTTCAGTTAGTTCCAGGGAGTTCTTGAGTTTGTTCTCCCTTCTTTTCTTCCTCTCCCTCCCCTTTGTGTTCTCTTCCTTCCTCTTTTCCATTTTCCTTCTCTCCTTTCTAATTCTCAAATCCAGATCTGGAGTTGTCATCAGTAAACTGAATCCTATTGCATCTTTCTCACCTGGCCAGCCTCTTCATGGGAGTTTAAGTCTTTTTGTACAAAGGACTCTCATGAGGAGTTTCCGCTATGTAGGGAGAACCAGGGTCTCTTCTGCTGCCTGGCAATCTTGGTGGCCAGACAGCTCTTTCCAGAAATTTCAGTGTCAAATTGTGGTCATGCAGGGTCCCCACAGTGTTGGACAGTGCACGCTCCACAGAGGGCTGCAGGGTTCCCGTGTTCCAAGGCCCACCCAGAGCAGCTCCCAGCAGCCAGGGGGCCAGCACCCGCCTCGGTCACCTCCGAAGCTGCTCCATTTACCAAGGTGTGGCAGTCCCGAAGTGTACCCTCTTCCTTGTGTGGGTCCAGCAGAGTCCACATTGCTTCAATGGCAAATGAAATCAGGGACATTAATGGAGATCTAAGACAAGTCAGTGAGTTCAAACGGTTGCAGTTGCTGCACAGGCCAGCAAAGGCAGAAGCCCTGTGCTCAGGGACACGCAGGCCCAGCTCTGGACGGGAGTTGAGGACAGCACACCGGAGATGCCTTCCCTCCCAGAAGACAGCAGTGGTTCCCCTAACAGGCTTCCTTAATGGCCAGTCCATGCACTGGCATTTGTGCAGGAGCCGGAGGGACTGCTTGTTTACCCAGTGGATGAAAGAACATGCCGCAGGGTTAGGAACACAGTACCGAGAGCGACCTGGGAAATCCACGGGACCAGAGAAGCATTCAAAGCAGAGCAAACGGGAGAAAGGATCAGATCCTGAGGTTTCCCACGATCCCAAGAAAACTGTAGAGGTGTGGGCTCTGAGGCAGCCAAGGCACCTAGGCAGGGTCACCCTCGACTCCAGCCGAACAGGGCACCCAGCAGCCCAGAGCCTCCACCTGCTCCTGCACCCTCCTGTGCAGTCTACCCCAGAAAAGGTGGGGGAGCAAGCTTTCCTATGCCCTAAATGTGGGGAAAGTTCCGAATTTCAAAGGGAAACTCAGTCTGGATACTCAAGAGGACAAATAGAAAAGAAATCATATGTATTATTGGGTTTCATAAGTGCTTGAACAGCTCAAGGGTAGGTGAAGCTTTGCAGTAGCTTCATGGAGGGCATATCTAGTAAGGCTCGGTATTTGTTAAGAGATTAATAAATGGAGTGTGTGTGTGTGTGTGAAGACTAGGTTCACTATCTGTCTTTAGCAATCAGTTGAAGAAGAACCTCCCCCAGCCCAGTGCTACAGAACTGCTAGCCCTGATGACCAACCCCCCACTCAGTATACAGAGTAATTTCCATTTTGAGCATGAAGAATATTCCACTGGAAACAGACAGAGGCAAAGTTCAAGCTAAGGTGTCTCTGAACTGCCATTAGGACTTCGACGGCGTACACTGGAGAGGGAAATAGCACACTGAGCTTGGTGGCCTTCATCTGGGAGACCTCACTTCTGTGCTTGTGGTGGAGGGTCAGCTGGACTGGCTTCCCTCTCAAGAATTGCTATCACGCTGCTAGAGATTTTACATGCAGGATCACAGCTCTGCAGAAAGCATACACCGTTTTCAAGGTCTATGGTGTGCCGGGAACATCATCAGCTTGGACTGTAACTCTATCCTGAGAACAGGATGAGAGATGCTGGGGGCAGGATGCCCAGGTGGAGGCTGTCCAAGGCTGTCAATCTAAACCCAAGTCCATTTAAATATTGCCAGAGGAATCGACACTTGGCACTTGAGGCTGAATCATCCTTACTCAGTTGCTGGCCAAATGGGGGTGCCGTGTTCTTTGATCAGAGGCACGATGGCCTGGCAGTTCATCCCACTGCGGGAAGAACTGCTGGGTAGCAGCAGCAGGTGGTGCTGAACAGCGCCAAGGACGGCCATCCAGGCAGCCTTTGGAGAGCCTTCACTCTGGGGAGAGGCCTAAAGAACCCTCTCAAGGTAGACCCTACACCTGCCTTTGCAGGGGAAGGTAGGTAAACATTGAGTGCTCTCCAAATGACCTCTCTGATTAACCTAGAGCAAGACCGTCTCCCCGGGCTCAGAGATTCATTCTGCTGCTCCAGTGCAGAGCGGAGCAAACTTCTACCCCAGAACCGCAGCCGGAATGGCTCGAATTCTTGTTGAATGCTGTCACCCGTCTGGCAGGCTCGCTGACTCCAGTTCCAGGCTCTCAGCAGCCTTTTTCTTGCCCGATGCCTGCAGTGGAGGCATCGGGAAACGTGGTGACACATTTCTCCAGGTGTAACTGTTCGCATTTAAAATCTAAAGTGCTGCTGGGAGTAGGGGAAACATGCAGACCTTTGGAAATCTTAATAAGACACTTCCACGGATGAACAGCAGGTGGGGCTGCAAAAGTCGCCAGAAGAACAGAGAGAAGGGGAAACCTGATGCCTGAACACAGACTCAGGACCTTTGCAAAATATAAAGAGCACTCTTTGGGGCTTACGATATCAGTCCATCTGCTTTTGCGCAAGCTTTTGTGGATATGCTCAGGAGCTAAAACTAACTGGCTTCTTAATATTGCAGATTTTTAAAAATTTTGTGTTCTGTTTTCCTTTAAGCATATTACAATTTTTTAGAAGATGAAATAATTATGTTATTAATTTAATTGCAACACTTCCACCCACCAACACCAAGGCAAAGCATACTCCAGGCCTATAGCGACGTTCACACACTCACCTACATCCGTGCACACAAATGCTTTACATAACTGCTTTTCACTAGATCGCGTTGCCTACACCAACAGTCTGAAGAAAGTCATGGCCAAGGTTCAGGCACATGCCCAAATGAGGCTTGGGCACAGCGGGTGGAGCAGAATCGGTGAAGGGAGTGTCCTGTGAAAGTCACCACCCAACCAGGAGACTAATTTCTCCCACCTGCCCTGCAAGTGGAGTTGACAGAGCATGGGATTTCCTCAAGGAGCAGGAGTGAGCCAGTTCAGAGCGCCCAGGGGCACAGGCAGAGCCTTGGAGTCTCACCTGATTCCAGTGCGTTTTCTCAGCCACCAGCGGGGCCTCCTGGGGAGAGAGATGAGCAAGGAGCAGATGGACGGATGCCACTTCTGGACGAATTCAATCCACTAGCGTGCCAATGACTCAAAGACGGCAGGTCTGGCTGTGCATTTGGGTCCAGTGTTGACCCGGATAAAGAAGGTTCACTCCTGCCTCTGGCCCAGAGGACGGGGTGGCAGAGGAGAGTGCAATTCTATGCTTGTGATATAGCTTGGAGAAATTAACAAGTATAAGTTTTTTTAAAAAATAAGCTGAAATCTGCATTTTATGTGTGAGTTTCCAGCTGTACTGGGATTATGATGTCAGCGAGGGAAGAGGGGTCCACAGCTGCAGCGGGCGAGGAAGGCAGCCCACAGCTGTTAAAATAAAGAACTAAAGGTGATTAATTCTTATTATGTGTTTGAAGAATTCCCAAGGAGTTCAAGGCCCAACCCTTCCCCCGGGGGCAGCAAGTAGAGGAGTTGAGTGGCCTAGATGGTCCCATTCGCCAAGCCAGTCATTCCGTGGGTTAATTTTTAATTCGATTCAGTGTTCTTGCTGGCCTGGATCCTCTGAATGGCTGCCAGGTCACACATAGACAAGCTAGGACAGACTACAGGGACAGTTTGCTGTTTCCCAGCATGGCGGCCACTGGGTGCCCATCAAGGCCCCATTCATTCAGGAAGTGTTGCTTTGGGTTCAGGGAGCCTGGTGCGAGCTCATGGACAACCTAGATGGAGCCCAGCAGCTCCCTGTGTTCCATCATTTCAAAACTTCCAGAACCTTCAAGAACATTCACTTTAATTTGGGTCTCCAACCATGTGTGCGTCTAGGGTCAGGTGCCACGTGTGCCAAGATACTGATTTCTTTTTAAGTTTTATGTAAGCTGGATTTCTGCTGAAGGTGGTCTGTTTCCCTGTAGCTTTGCACACAGAATAGGATATTATGTTCTTGAAAGGAGGGCTATCTGTAATGCTATAAAACAAGAAAATTACACAACATGTAACTAAAGGAATGCTTAGCACAACAGGACAATTTTAAATAAAAACAATCAAAATAAGAGAAAAAACTACAAATTTTTATGCAAAGTATCTCTGGTGAATGCATGGTAAGTTATAAACTGAAGTTGGGAAGTAGACAGTCTCAAAGCCAGAGGAACCCTTGGAAAGCACTGGAAAATCCACCTCCTGATTCCTAAAATCTCTCCATGAACCCTGCCACTGAGAGTGCTTTCAGCCTCAAGTGCTGTGGCTCCAGAGGAAGAGAAGAGTGTGGCACATGTCTCATTCCAGACTGGAGAAGCCTCCAGACCAGCCAAACAGCTCTCCACCCTCGACAACAGGACTTGAAGTTATCTGAGCCCACCCCACAGACCCTTCCTCCACCCTGCCCTTGGGGAAGTTAGTTACCTACTAAGCTGGGAAGGGAAAGAAACACTGCAGAGGCTGGGAATTTGCTGGGATGTAGCTGGACACCACGAGTGTCCCTTTGGGGAAGCCCTCAGGTATTGCCCTTGGTTCTGCTCTGCGGTGGGGTCTGCATTTCTGTTTCTTTGCATACGCATCGATTGTGTGCTCACACATTCCTCCACACAGGTCAGAGGCAGACAGGCTGAAATGTAAAGGAGGCAGAATAGCCTGCGCCTGCCTGCGTGGCTTTCAGCGTAGCCTTCTGGCTTTGACAGAAGTCCTGGGGCTTCAGGGATGGAAACAAAGAGCCATTGTAGCCCGACTTCCTATCTCTGGGAAGATCATATTGCTCAGGCTGCACTCCCCCTTTTCTTTATTTAAAGAAAAAAATAGAAGAATTACAGAGTTCAGGCCAGAAAAAAGTTTGGAGCCCCCTAAGAATACTCTTGCTCTGCGGGGGAGGAAGGGGAGCAAAGCTGGAGCTCTCATTTCAGGGTGGTTGATGCGGTTGATCTCGAGTTCGCCAGATGCTTCCCAGAACTTGCAAGGTTCTGTGACCTTGGATCCGTTTCCTCCCAGTGTCCCTGTAAGAATGCTTCGAGCTCTCCGAATTCTCCATGCAGTGTTAGCTGGACTGTTCGCTCATTATATCAACAGACAGTTGGTTTTTTTAGGTTGTTTTACTTAAAGTGAAACTGGAACAATAGCTCTCTGATCGTTTTTCCATCTCTCCCCTTTCCCTCCCTCAGTAAGTGTTCAAAGATGATGTAAGCTGGACCAGAACAGCGCCCTCCTGGAAGGAGCAGCGAGTCTCAGGCTTGTCTTTGCCTTCAAGGTTACAACTCGGTGAAAGTTAATTGGAAGGGAGACTAACAAGCCAACCTGAAACACACCTAACCTTCCTAACTTCGAGAACCTTGGTCTGGGGGTGGTGGGGACATGGTGGAGCAGCACCCAGGCAGCCTTTCAGGGTGTTCTGAGTGAGGACAGCCTCCCATGGGCTGCCACCCAGGCACACACGGTCTGCATGTGGGGCTTCCCTGTGCACTGTGAGCTAGGACATGAGTTTCCATGAAGCCCAGTGTCAGGGCCCAGCTGAGAAGCGGCCTCAGCTGCGGTGCACCGAAATTCTAACAACCAAAGGTAGGGGGTCCTGGAGGGGCGCCAGGAACTGCCTGAGAGGTCAGAGGAAGGGGGAGGCTGTGGAGCTTGGAGGGGGATTGCGGAAGGAGGCTGTAATAGGATGGCAGGATGCCCAGGATTCATGGGGCATAAAGACAAGGAGGCGGGGTGGGGGCAGGGAAGGATTGTGGGGAGGCAGCAACCAGGCTGCAGGAACGCGGGGAAAACTGGGAACTGTTACAGACAGTGGCCGAGAGAGCCAGGTCAGGTGGAATGGATTCGGCACCGAAGCGGGCTTCAATCTGGCTGCAGAGTGTAGAGGTAAACCTAGCAACATGTCTTAAATAATTAATTGCAAAATGTTGATTAGGTCCCAAGGAAATGTATCTTTCTTAGTGCAAAGGAAAGAGTTTCCATAATTTTCATAAATAGTCAATCAAAATCTACAAACAGAGGCACAATTACATTGACCAAGATGAAAATCCTTAACAAAAGTGTACTACTGTGTCTCAACAAACACTGGTTAAATTTCTGACCTGCATAGCTGTTTCTAGAACCAACTTCCTTATTTTTCCAAAGGGTGTATTCCAACATCTATCCCTCTGCTTCAGTGCAAACAAACTTTTCTCATGATTTTGAAGAGTTTGTTCAGAAGATGCCTGAAATTCTGCTTATTGGACAAATACAGACTAAAATCCAAGAGTCTGTCCCAGGAAGGGCAGTGATAGAAGGGACACCCATGGGCATCAAGAGACCAGACACGTAAGGGGATGGTGCTGTGCAGGGAGGGGCAAGAGAAAGACTCAGGGAAGAATTGCAGGTGGAGAGAGGCGGGGACTTGGCATTGGGGTGGGAGATGAGCAGCAGTGGTACTGGGTGCCCAAGACCACCTGAGAACACTGGTGTCGCACCCGTCCCAAGGCCATCATCTCCACTCACACTTACTGACTTCTACAAGTCAGGAATTGGGTAAGCATACGGAAGGCAGGAAACATGGCTGTCTTGTCCATGCACAGAGCCCAGTGCCTAGTCCAGAGCCTGATGAGAGAGCTTTGTAAACATGAACAATTTAAAGCCCAAATAATATGTGAAAGAAATAAAATACATCACACACACACACACACACACACACACGCACGCGCACACACACACGGCATACATTTGACAGAGCTCAGAAATGGTTATGTTCACCCAGAAACGTCAGGTGACCGCTCATGTTAGCTCAGGAAATTTGAGCTGGTCAAGTTTATTGCATGTCACCAACAAGTACCTTTTGTGACTGAGGGAATTAGCAAACAAATTCCACAAATCCCTGGCAGTCATTGTTAGCGAGGTGGTGGGAAATGAGGACTGGAAGGAGAAATGGCAAGAACGGAAGTGAGAGAGATTTTTTTTACTTGACAACAAGGTTGATCCTGAGTCTTTCCATCTGGGAGCTAACCTAAATCCCCAGGAAAACGAGGCCCCCTCAAACCAGGCCAAATTAAAGAGACATAGCAATCCATACTTATTAATAGTCTCATAAAGCATGCGGAAGGCGCACCCTCGCCCCACTTTCCTGGCTGGTTGCGGGCGCTTGTCTTGGGAAGGAACATAGCAAAGACATTTACATTGTTTATGAACATGTCTTGATCGCAGTTAAACAATTGATGGGAGGTAATCCCATTTGGTTTATATAAAAAATGGTTGTTTGGAGCCTGCCAACGTATCTGAGAGATGACTAATAGGATTTGCTGGTTTGGGGGAGATAGCCTGTAGGGCTGGGAACAGAAGAAAATACATGGGCGGTTGGGATATTGAGGCAGGTAAATGATTTAAGGCAGCTTTGGAAGTAGTTTGTTAAAATTTGAGTTGCCCGGAGGATTTTCCCACCCTGCTTGCCAGAGGCGTCCTTGCCTGGGGTCTGCACCCCGAGCCGCACTGCCTCCCTCCTCCCTACACCTCTGCATCTTTCCATCTCAGCTCCTGATGTCATTTCAGGCCACTGACCTGAGGTTCTGAGGTACTGCGCCACAAATGAGTGGATCTTTGGCTTGGGTGCCCAAGGACCTGGTGACTGAGCAGGCTGGATCTTGAGAGCTCCCCACACCACTGTGCTCTGCCGCCTCAGGGAAGGGAGTGCTCCAGGCATTCGGACTGGGGCCCCACCCCTTGGACTTCAGGTGGCCACAAAGTCCCAGAAAGAGTGCACCCGCCACGCTGCCTGACGGCTGGCCTCCACGCTCTGCTCTCAGCAGGACTCTTCCCTCTGAAGCCATGGAGAGGTTGTAACCCAAACCAGTCCTCTCAGCAGATGCCTAAAAGTGCATCTTCTGTCACTAGCTTTTAGCCCAGCCTGGACAGTTTCCAGCTGCCGAAGGCAGAAAGGAGCACTGTTGTTGGGTTTGACTGTGCACAACATTCTGAGAAAAGATGGACTCCAAGAATAGTATCTTTTCCATCCACTGGGATTATTTCACTGTGCGTTTACATAGAACACCTCTGGCTCTGTATTGTGATGGGAATTGACTGACGGCACAAAGTCCACGCCGTGCTCCTGATTGCTGCTGACAACTCCAGTGGACCAGTTGGACTCTAAGACATCATGGAACAGCCAGGATTTGGGGGCCTGACTTTGGTCTCCATCCCTGAGACCACCTAGCCTGGGCAAGTCCTCCACTGCCCAAGCATCCTTCCCTTCCTATAAATCAAGGTGTTTTGTTTGACAAGTTTACCAAGATTGAGTGTAGATGATAATGAGGCTAAGATGAACGTGATCACAGTGGCAGCAAGAACGCCATTTTGGTCACCTGCTGAGTCTGCATGGAACTCTTCAGAGATTGCAGACTCCCGCCTGGACTTCCTCATGTCCTTCTTACAGGAGGAGCTAGGGCCAGAGCACCAGCACTGGCCACTGTTCTTTCATTCACGTGAGAGGCGTTCAGGGGCTGTCCTGCAAGGCACCCTCGAGAGACACCGCAATTGCTGCATGCTTACAAACAGCTTTGATTTCCTACGGAGCTGGGAAGCACCTTGGCCAACTCTAGAGTTCCTTTAAGTGTCACCTGCAGGTCTGTCCAGCCATCTAGGCTCCCACGTCTACCTGACCTTCCAAAGCCAGCGCACATGACCAGCACCTGCCTGTGTCCAAGTGCCTCTCCATGCTTTGTGTGACATGTTGCATTCTTTCACTGCGTGCAGCTTTTACTGTTATGTTTTACCCGACCTATGAGAAAACAGAGGAGCAGTAAGTCTCAGGAACTCATAATGTCCCACAGCAACTACCCCTGAGGGCTGAATCTGCACTTCTTGCAGGTTGAAGGAAAGAACCAGGATTTGAACTTAGAGTCCACAGGGGTCACCCACACAGTAGGGACAGTAAGTGGAAGGTGGAACTGAAATAGTGTGAGTGGCAGAACTTGGTGATCGCTGGGGATGAAAGACGTGCAGCCCCAGGCTTCCAAGTGGGTTGTCATTGCAAATGGAGGAGGAGGTTGGAGCCTTGGATTTCCTGGGGCCTTTGAAACACTGCAGACATCTTGGCCTCTCTCTTTACACTCTCCTTCCTGAGCTGGGAGTGCCTTGGCTTTGTCTCTCCTCAGCTTTCAGAACCAGTTTTGTTTTGTTGATTGTGAACCACGTGTCAGTAACCCCCATTCTTGAGGAAGGGGCTCAGGAAATTCTGGAATCCGAAGGTCTCTGGGGACATGCTGCTGCGTGATCCTGGCTCTGTGGACTCTGAGATGCCTGCTCAGAGGAAATCGCTACTAGGTTGAGGACCTGGGATACTGATGCTTCTCTGCTCAGAGACCATGATGAATGGAGTCCTGGGACCCATGAAAGGGAATCACAATATTCATATTCAGACACCCTCCCTGCTTCTCTGCCACCTCCCTATCCCCAAGAAGTGTCCCTTGCAATTGCAGATCCAGCAGGCCTTCAGAGAGAGACAGTCCTAGAGGGGAGTGGGCTCCACCAGACAGACGAGCCTGTCTGAGCTCTGCTCACATCCCAAGGGGCCCCAGGCAGCCACTTCCAGGCTGCCTCAAGCCAGATCTTCATAAACCCCCTGGTCCCTAAATACCAGAGTCAAACATGACACTCAATTAGGAGACCAAAGTTGGAAACTGCTGCATTTTTTACTTCAGATAAAAAGAGAAAACTGATTGGCTCTGCTGAGAGGAAATGGACTCAGGCTGGCCTGAAAACTTCCCTGAGGTTGTAGGTGACCTGTGCTGGACAGGAGGGTCTCAGACAGAGCGGGTGGACAAGGCACACCTGAGAGCTGGGGTCAGGAAAGAAAAATGAAAGCAAAACAAAACACTAGGCTTGGGGAGGCCAATTAAGATCATTTTAAAGTATGTTTTAAATGCAAATCACCTTTATTTTCTGCAGAAATAAAAAGGCAGCTGAGATGGAGAACTGGCTGGAGGTTGCTTTCTTTGGACAATAGGAATTCTTTCCAGAAACATGTCACTATTTCTAATTAGTGGCAAAGAGGAGGAAGCAAGGAGCAGCTGCACAACCCAGGCCCAGTTCTCAGATAGGCGAGGAGACAAATCACACACCAGCTGGGGACAGGAGGACAGGCGTGGTGGGTCGGCCTCTGGATGTCCTCTCAGCCCTGGTGCCCTCCCGAGTTCATGTGTGCGGTCCTTTGTCCCTCAGCCCTGCTATCCATTCCCCTTCCCTTTCTCAATCTGAGCTCAAACACCCTCCTTGGAAGCCCCAGTGGCCCCTCGGTCCCCGCCCCCAGTCCCCTGCATTCCATCACAGAATGACAGCAGCATTCCTCTAGAGTGTGTGAGCCCCTTCTGGCCCTTCTGTGAGGCACTGGGAGCCTCAGCACTGGGAGCCTCATCACTGTGTCCTGAAGCTCAGGACACCCCCCAGGGCTGGTGCCAAGCCTGTTGTCCTGACGACCAAGACACACTTCACTTCCAGGAACAAGGGTGCCCTTGGTAGGAGCCACACAGGGACAGAGGAAGCACAGGGTTCATGGAGGGCAGGGTGAGGATTTCTGTCTCGAGGAATGAGAAAAGGTCCTTGGAGAAGATCTCATCTGTCACTTCTTCCTGAACATATTTTGGTGGCACTCCAGCAGCCTGCTAGGGGCCAGCAAGAACCAAGCTGCACAATGTAGATGCCTGTGGACACCCAGGAAGGGTCCGATCAGCATGGTGCCCTCCAGTAAGCGAGAAGTTCCCCACATGGTACGGGTGGATCCGCAGCAGAGAAGGATGCTGGACCTGTGCAGGAGAAACTGCATCAGCCAGACCCAAGGGCAGGGCTCCAGGAGGAAAGGCCAGCAGGGAGGGAGAGCCACCGCCCTGGGGGTGCCGGAGAGATCCTGGAGGCTAAAGCTGTGTGTTGGAACCACAGGAGTTTTCCCAGACAAGGCGGGCTCTGAGTATAGGTGAATATATCAGCAAGGAGATCCCGCGGGTGACAGAAGCCACGTCCAGGGCCACAGCAGGCCAAACCTAGGTTCTTCAGCTGGGGCTTTGGATCTCTCAGAAGTTCCAGCAGGTGAGCTACAAATTCAGTCTAGGAGCTGCAGCAGTGGCTCAGAGGTTGGAATGTTTCCCTGGCATGCGCAAGAACCTGGGTTCAAACCCCAGCACCACACACACAACTAAGTGTCTGAGAAACAAAGGCCAGATGGAAAAACAAACAAAATCGAATCTCTCAATCTCTCTCTTTCATTCTCTCTCTCCCTCTCTCCTCTTAAAAAAAAATCAGCCTGGGCAAATTTGAAAGCTGAAACGGAGGCAGGAAGAGCGGATTCTTGCACCAGCCACTGTATGACGAAACCTCCCACAAGGGATGATGCTAACGGCTAAGGAGACGTTCTGAGCAGGGTGTCACCCTGCGAGCGGCCTCAAGGACAGAGTCAGGCCCCAAGCTCTGACCTCAGCCATTCCTGAGATGTATACATGACTGGAGGAAGCTGCGCTGCTCTGAGCTGCAGTCCCTTCATCTGCTAACAGAGTGGCTGAAATGCTCTTGCAGGCCCTTCTCAGCCCACTTGCTGTGGACCAGCATTTGTGTGCCGGAAGCAGAGCAAGCTGTATGCTGAAGGAAAGGAGAGGCCCAGCTCCTGCAGATGCCTTACCCAAGCTTGCACCACATGCACAAGGAGGGTGAGCCCCTACGGGGAGGCGGGCTGGGGATATCCCCTCTGCAGTGTTCAGCAGGGAGCCACTGCTAACTTGTGCAGCACAGCAGCAGAAGCGCCCTGGGTTGGTCATCCTAACCACTGAGAGCTCACAGTGCAGAAGTTAGCTTACAGAGAAAACGCCTCTCTAGGGAAGACGGGAGTCCACGGTGGCTCCGCCTACCCTTGATACCTGGCAGATGCTTAGAGACACCTCAGGGGAAATAGGTGACCCGCCCTTAGGCAACAGGGGACAAAGGATGCCGCACACACAGGTTGCCTTTTCATTGTGACTTAAAAGCATCTCTGTACTGCAGCTGTCATTTATATCACTTTGATGTGGCTTGAGTTTGTTGGAGTGGTCAAGACGTGCAGATCTCTTTGGCTCCTGAACTGATGCTATCTGCTGTGTGCAGGAGGAGGGTGCAGCTACAGGGCTGGGGACGACATGGGGATTGTGAGGGAAGAGGGCCTGGGAAGAGGGTTAGCTTGCTCTGTTGGCTTTCTGGGTGGCCGTCGAACATGAACCAAGTGAAAGGAGACAGAGGACACTCCAGCCAGAAAACCTGGAGGTGCCACTGCCTCTCGGTGTTGGAACTTGTCCACAGGGGCCGTGCAGCCCTGGGGCATGTGCGTGTATATCCCAGGCAGACTCGGGGACAGCAAGCCGGCCATGCTGCTGTGCTTGCAGGATGTGTGAGCACAGTGGGCGGAGACTCTGACCTGGAGCAGGGGATTTGACAGGTGCTTATTTCTCTCACTTCACATCACGGTGGGTGTTTTGACGATGCTCACAACAATTCTAACTGCCAGGCAACAGCCCACCTCGCAACTCAGCATCACTGGGTTGGCTCCTCATCCTTGAGTTAAATCCAAACCTTCCACTTTTTGAGGCTGAACCGCAGGCTGCTCCAGCACCGGTTATCTCCTCGGCATCTCCTCAGCAGACGCTATCTGAGCATGGACGCCGGACGCAGGAGAATATTGCAAAGGTTTGAGAAGGAGACTGGAAACAGAAGCTTCAAGGTTGAAACAGAGTCCAGGCAGCCTCCCAGACGGGACAGGTCCTGCCTGGGCACCCTGCGCTGGCTGCCCTCTGGTTTGCATCACTTTCAAATATCAAAAGCAGTCATGAGCGGTTAGGGGGAGCCGAGGGAGAGCGCAGTCCGCCTCCTGCCCCGACACTCCGCAGATGGCTGCAGCCACAGCAGCTCTCTCTCTTGTGACTTTTCCCCAAAACGAAGTCATCTTGTCTGTGGCAGCCTTTGCCTGTGTTTTGTTATTGCTCACATTTTCCTTGAAGAAGTGTGAGGCAGCTAAAAGCATTCCTTTGGAGATGCTATCTAACCAGCCAGGGACTTCCAGAGACCCAGAGGGTGGGGTAGCGGCCGGCGTGTGAGTGTGCACACGAACACACTCCGGAGAGTGTGGCCGCTGGTATGCTGCTCCCTGTCCCCTAGTGCAGGTTAACAGTGTGGCTTTTTATGGTGTCGGTCCGGAATGCATGACAGAGTTGCATTTTTAATTATGATGATGTTAAATGGATTTAATGAGCGACATTCTCCCATTCACAGAGCATTTTTATAACATTTATTAAAAAAGGCCAAAGTTTATTTTACAATCAGTAATAAAGAGGAACACAAAACACGGCCATTGGCACAATGGCCCTGACATGTTGATTTTGTCCACAAACCGCATATTATTCTTGCTCGATAAGTGACGGGAAAAACAAAATTGAAGTCCTGTTCAGCATTTGATCATCTTACTTAATAACAACAGATGCTCCGAGCAGTGGCATTTTGAAAAGAGCTCTGTCTGCCGCTGGTTATGAAATGGCAGGACATTTGGCACCCTCCCGCATCGCACCATTTGAAAACCGTAGAGTCACATAAACGGCCAATGAGAGGTAGGAAAATTCAGCTCCTGTCTGCAAAGCACAATTCATTTCATTTCAGTGATGCAAAATGGCAGAGCTGCCTTTCAAAAGAAGAGTACGGAAAACTGGCCACTACTAAAGTGGACGGGAAACACACGTGCACGCGGGTTAAAAAAAAAAAACAGGCTTAATAAAGTGGTTTTAAGACTCGCTCTTTTCTCATCCAGCAGTGTGTCGTGACTTAACTGTGAGTAGATACACTTCCTAAGCAGAGCAAGGAGGGAACTGCCCCTGCAGAAGGCCCAGCAAAGGCCTGCTGGGGAAGATGGACAACCTGGCACGGGACACGGGAAGAGGCGGCCCAGACAAAGCCCAAGTCGCTTGTATCAGAAGCCACTGAGTGATTGACATCCCCACAGCCCAAGGAGCTGCTCATATCTCCCACACCCTTAGGAAGGGGCTTAACCTGAAGGCTGGTCGCCGGTGTTGGTTTTCTTCTTTAATACGTGGCTCTTTCCCCAAGGTCAATCCCTAGAACAGTGACATCTTCCTCTCTTATGGCCTCTCTCACCTTGCCCGTGAAGGACATTACACAGGAGCCTCATGGAAATGGCCTCAAAGCCCATTCTGTCCCTTCACAGGGCCCCGTGGCTAGCTGAGCCTCTCTCATTCAATTGTGTTGCAGAGGGTGCTGCCCAAGCTGGGACAAGTGACCCATTTATTAAAAAAAAAAAAAAAAGTAGGGGGAGGAGATGGGATTATGAGGTTATGTCTATCCAAGCTCAGGGCTGCACAGCCCCAGCTGCTTAGGCAAATGGGCACAACAGACTAGAAAAGACCCCCGGTCCTGCTTGGGTCTGCCCTGTGCGTTTCGGGCCTGCCCGGGTCTTCCCTGCTCGCCCTTCCTGCATCTTTTAGGGACCAGAGAAAACCAACCGTGAGCGCAGCCAGCATTCTCACGGGCATCAAGGTGCTTTGGGTGGAACCCAAGTCCCGGAGGCATGAATTGGAGGGAGTGGATTCTGGGTGGGCGTCACAGAGAGAAGCTCACCTCCTGTGCTGCTGTGCGCCCAGCTCGCATGTTGAAGGGCTGGGCCCAATGAGGTCTTGGTGGTGGAGTGAGCCGCACTCATGGGTACAACAAGAACCCGAGACACCATGACAGGCTCAGGAAACCCGTGCAGAGCTCTCTGAGGACACAGCTGCGCTCTCAACTCTTTCCCTGCTTGGGCTTCTGAATGACTGCCAGGCCCCTCATTGTGGCTTTGCTCTCAGAGACACGGCAGACAGAAACCCCACAGGCATTTGAGCAAAGTTCGTCCTTTACTCTGTGACCACTGTTCTCAAATGGAAGCAGGGTCCGCCTCCCCCAGGAGAGCCCCGATCGTTGGAACCAGCATCCACCTCAGTGTTTCTGGGCCATTGTGTCCTCCCACCGACATTCACACACTGTATCCGTCAGTTTCTCAGAAATGTAATGAAATATCTGAGGATGAGTAACTTTGCTGAGAAAAAAGGTTTACTTAGGTTACAGTTCTGAAGGATTAAGGGCAGAGTGCAGCTTGGTGACAACCTCACAATGGCAGGAGTGTTACCAGATAGGAAGCCAAACAGGCTGGGGTCCCACAGTCCCCTCCAAGGCCCTGCCTCCAAGGAGTCCCACACCTCCTCTACAAGGCCAAACTGAAGGCCAAGGCTCTAACACACGAGCCCATGGGAGTCCAAGCACAGCCCACCCCCAGCACCCAGTGCCAGCTCAGTCCAAAGAGTAAAACCTGCAAGCGGATGTGTCTCATCCTCGGAGAGCAGCTCTTTCTCTTCCTGGGTTGACATTCCCCTCTGTCATTCAGCATAAATCTGCACCTGGTATTTGATGCCGTGAATCCAAGGAAAGAACGTGCAGCCAAAACATGGGGCAATTGCCACACGCTTTCTCCGAGTGTCATTGAACATAAACCTTGCTGGCGAACAGCTGATTGGTTGGTTTTTATTTCAGCCCTCAGTGATTTTTTTTAAATGACTAATTTATAAAATCTTTGAAAATAAGAGTTTCTAATGGAAGTGCTTACACAACCATGACTCTGGGGTTGCAAATGGCACCACTGTCCTTTAGGGTGTGTTGTTGTTTGTTTTATGCTAATCTGCCTTCAGTGTGACAGACTGTCACCTGCACGGGGGGTACCGTTCTGCTCGATATTAGCCCATATGGCACGAGCTAAATTGTATCGAAGCTATGGGCTAATTATGGATGAGTTAATAAAGCCAGGCAGAGTGAGCTGGCCATCTCCACCCGTCCTTGGAGGACCCCCTCCCCAAAGCGAGTCAGCCTGGTTCATGCTTTCCGATCCTTCACAGTGGCCTGTGAGAACAAATCTGCATCTTGATCTGAAACACCCCTTTCCTCCTCCCGTAACCCCACAATGTTGGCCTTAGATTTAAAAACCGCTTTGCAGACCCTGGACGCAATCTCCAATGACCAATTTTCTTAGGAATGATTTAGATCTCAGAGCACAAGGAGGGCCTGGCACTGGGCGACAGTGTGTGTTACTTAAGGTTCTCAGGGTTTGTTAGAGAAGAAAAGAAACCTGGTTTTACACAGTTAGCCTCTAGGTAAGTCCTCGAAGCATGGATGTTTTGGAACCATTAATTATAGTTTAATTTTTCATTTATTTTAATTTTTTTCTGGGTTTTGTTTTTCCAACACTCAGTTGTACATGTGGTGCTGGGGTTTGAACCTGGGTCCCTGTGATCTACCGCTGAGTCACCTCTCCAGCCCATTAATTATAGTTTAGAAGTGCCAAGAGTGAATGAATCGTGGTAACTGTCCTCCAGGTTTGTAATCAGAAGCAGCACGTGTTTTATCAAGATTCATCTATTATCAAGTTTGAAAACATTCCCTCTAAAATGCACTTGGGTTTTCCGGCCTGCTCCTCTGTTGCTCTCCACCCCTGCAATGATGCACCTTCCTGCGCGGTGGCCCTGTGTCTACGGCCACTTCCCACCCGACCTCTGCACCAGCAAGAGGGCTGCCTCCCCTTGCAGCAGGAGGGTGAGCCCTGGGGGCCTGTCCTTGGGGACCGCATTGATGCTGCTCTGTTAATCAACTGGCGCTGGGAACATGGGATGCATTTGGCTTCTCCTCCCAAATCAAGCCAGCCTGCCTGTGATATGCCAGCCTGGGGAGCCAGATTTCTTGGGTGACACCCTCCACTTCTCCCTACGTGGTCTTTAGATGTCTCAATTAACTGGGACAGTGACTCGCAAAACATGACAATCTGCTGCTTTCCTAATATTTGCAAATAATTGCACTTTCCATGGCCTGGAAAAGCTCAGACGACGGGCCGCTGAGCCAACAAGCTCCTTCCACTTCTTGACTCTTGAAATTTTTTGAATGTCAGCAAATCCCCGTCTCTGATATGCATATCTTTATTTCCATTCTCTAACTATATTAGTTACATTATGAAACAATCTAACTTTATTCCCAGTTAGGTCATTGGCATCTAAATTCTCAAAAAGACAAAAAGTCAAATAAAGCAGAAAGAAAAGGGCAAGGATTCCATGGGGTTCGCAGGGGAGGGAGGAGGCAGATCCAGCCCCTCCCCTTCCCGGATGGTGCCACCTCTCCCTATCTACGAAGTGGACACCAAGAGCGCCTGCTTCGTGACCTCTCTGAGGCTCGTTCCACTGGTGCCGTGTGATACCAGAACTTGGCAGGGAGGAAAACACATGAACTCACACACTCAAATGTCACACGCAACTCAGGGCCCTCCAGCCTAACTCAAGGGCTGGAACTGGACCAGAGATGGCCGAGTGTCCCCAGGCTCTGGCCAGTTGGGAGAAGAGGGGTCCTCCATTCCACTCAACCTTCTCCAGTCTAAAGATGACACCTGGGACGTCTACTCTCTCCTGTGTGAGATGGGACTTTGTTTTCTGTGCTACACCAGAACACCTGAGACCAAGCAATTTATAAAAGAGGTTTATTCAGCTCATAACTCGGAAGGCTGAATGTGCAAGATTGGGTTGCTGTGATCGGAAGACCCGACGAGAACAATGCAGAGGAGGAAAAGTTTATTTGGGCTCGTGGTTTCAAAGATTCAGTCCACAGATGGCTGACTCCTGGCTCTGGGCCTGGGGTGAGGCAGAACATCATGGCAGAAGGGCGTGGAGGAGGAAGGTAGCTCAGACAGGGCACCAAAGAGCCAGAGACCTCCATTCAAATATGAACCCCAAGACATGCCCCCAGTGGCCTCCACTGCCTGCAGTGGCTGCCCTGCTAACCCACGTGAGTGGATTAATCCACCCATCAGGCCACACATTTCAAATCTAATCACTTCACCTCTGAGCATTCTGGCCCTGTCTCACATACGAGCTTTGTGGGGGACACTTCGTATCTAAATCATAGCAGTAGCACACCTCCCCAGATTCTAGTGAGAGAGCTGAACCTTGTGCTGCCCCATGCCATAGAGAAGCCAAAGGCAAGTGGGCATGTGCCAGAGAAAAGGAGGGGAGGACAGAGCTGCCCACCTGTACAGCAGCCCCCTCTCTCAAAGCCATCGTTCCTGCCAGAATCAATCGAGTTTCTTGGGAAAGACATTGTTCTTCTTAAAGGCCCCACTTCCCAACTCAGCTACATTGGCAACTGAATTCAAGCCCAACTTTCGACAGGGACAAACCACACCCAATACAGCAGTCAGGGGCTGACGTTGGGGATACATGTAACCAAGGAGTTTCAGAGGAGCCATTTGTCCTTACAGAGTCCTGGGACTACCCATTCCATCCAAACGGGGCTCCTGTTTCTACATCTTGGGCTGGAATTGGTGGCAGCGGGGCCAGCACATGGGGAGGGATGATGCGACGTTCAGGACCTGCTGGCCCGCCAAGGCTGTGTTGGAGAGCCCTCGGGGTGGACTGGCTTGCAGGTGCTTCCTTGCCACCTCTCCGCCTCCAACTGTGATCTGGGGACTTCCTACTGGAGAAGTGAGTTGGTGCCCTCAGTGAGCCCTAACCAGCACTGGGTGTAGGAGGCAGAGAAGCTGTCAGACAATGGGACAGGAGCAAGAGGAACCTGGGACCCCAGCTACCAAGCAGCAATTGATCCACCTCCTGCCTGCTCACTGACACCTCCTCGTGTCTCAGAAAGTCTCTGACCCAAGCAATCCCAGAACTCTGCAGGGAAGGGGAGTACAAATGGACCCAATCCAAGCTGTGCAGGCTGGGGACAAGGCTACCAGAGCAGGGTGAAGCTAAGAGTGGCCATCGGCTCTCTAGGTTATATACAGGCAAACGCTACGAAAGTCAACGAATGTGTCTGTGCGGAGTGCTGCCTCCAAGTCACACATGTTGGTAGCCCCTGTTTTGGGGCTTGAGAATGGCAAGCTGTCTGGGTTTCGGGGGTGAGAGCTGGAAGTGCACTTGAGTGTCTTTGCACCCCAGAAGGCCTGCTTGGTCAGAAAGTCACCAGGGTACAGAATAGAAGACAAGGGGCAAAACCACACATCTACAGTCATCTGACCCTCGACAAAGGTGCCAAAAACATGCATTGGAGAGAAGACAGGCATTTTAACAAATGTTGCCATGACAACGGGTTATACATATGTAGAAGGGTGAAACTAGACCCTCATCTCTCACCCCACATAAAAATCAACTCAAAATGGATCAAAGACCTAGGAACCAGACCAGAAATTAAGCAACTCCTAGAAGAACACGTAGGGTCAACACTCTGGCTTTTAGGCACAGGTAAGGTCTTCTCAATAGGACCCGAAGAGCTCAGGAAATAATGCCAAGAGTTAATATATGGCATGGCATAAAATTAAAATTAAAAAGCTTCTGCACAGAAAAGGAAACAATTAGGAATGTGAAGAGAAAACCCACAGAATGGAAGAAAATCTTTGCTAACTACTGTTCTGACGAGGATTAATATATAGAATACATAAAGAACTCAAAATCTTTATACTGAAAGCTCAAATAACCCAATTAATAAATGAGCAAATGAATTAAACATTCACTTTTTAAAAGAAGAAATACAAATGGACAAGAAATATGTGAAAAAGTTGTCAACATCATGAACAATTAAGGGAAATGTGAAACAATACTACACTGAGGTTCCACTCACACTAGTCAGAATGACAGTCAGAAAGATTACAAATAACAATAAATTCTGGAAAGGATGTGGAGAAAAGGAACACTTTCACACTGTTGGTGGGACTATAAATTAGTACAACTGCTATGGAAATCACTATGGAGGTTCCCAGGAGGCTAGGCATGGGACCACCCTATGACCCAGCTACTCCATTCCTGGGCACTCACTGAAGAAGTGAAGTCATCTTACTACAGTGATCCACGCATACCCATGTTCATAGCAACACAGTTCACAACAGCCAAACTACGGAACCAGCCTCGGTGACCGTCAATGAATGGATAGGTATAGACAAATGTGGCATAGAGACACAATGGAGCTTTATTCAGCCGTAAAGAAAAATGAAATTATGGCATTTGCAGGAAAATGGAAGGACTGTAGACCATTATGTTAAGTGTAATAAGTCAAGTCCAGAAGGTCAAGGGTCTTATGTTTTCTTTCATGTACAGAAGCTCGAGAGGAAAAGGAAAGATGGGTGGATCTCATGAAAATCAAAGGGACATCAGCAGAGGAAAAGGACCAAGGGAAGCAGGGAGGATGTCCTGGGAGCAATGTTGGTCAAATTATATTGTCATACTGTGTGCACATACAGATATGTAATAATAGATCCCATCGGCATGTACAGCTGTAATGCACGGAGACGGAAGTGTGGGAAAGGAAGAGAAGAAAGAAAAAGGCTAATAGAGCTGTCACCTCAGGACGGTGACATCTGAATGGCTTCCTTGAAGGATAGAAAGTACCCTCGCTGCCAATTTCCTTTGAGGAAGGGCTACACATCACTCACTCTGTGTCACCAAATTGCTGCTCAATGGACTTGACTAACGCTTGCACCCTCTAGTTCAGAATTTACACGTGGCTCCTGCCCAACCCACAAACAAGGCGATTCCCTCTCCTGATTGCGAGTGGACCATTGGCCAGAGAAAGGCAGCCCTGTCCTCCCCCTGCCCTGATCCCCCACTGGACACCTGCTCCTCCTCGCTGCCCTTCCCCTCCACCCCCAGGAGCCATGCTGTGTTTGCTGGCCAGTCGGGGTTTGCAAGGACAGCAGCGAACTCCCTGAGCGTGGGTGGAGAGGTATCTGGCCTCACCCTTCCAGGAGCAGAAATGCACCTTTACCTGGGAGGCACACCTCAGATGGCGCTCTGGCCTGTAGGGTGTCCAGGACACGGATGCTGCTGACACCCTCCATCACACAGGATGCCCCACCACAAAAAGCTGCCCACACTGAACGTCAGGAGAGCTGAGGTTGCAACGCCCTGGCTGTGGGCAGCCATCTGTGCCTTCCCATTTCCTGGCCGAGGGTCTGTCGTCAACTCCCTGAAGAGGCAGTGACCTGCTTGAGGTGGACGAGATGCAGGTTCTGCATCTTGTTGTGAAAAGAGCATGGAGTCGCCTTCCGGGATGGTAAATGAAAAGGTGGCAACTCAGCCTTCTGCAGAACATGCAGACGTTAACAGAACGCGCCCTCCATGGCCTCCCGTCACGCCAAGCTCCAGCTGCACGCTGCACGCCGAACTGCCCCAGGCTCTGCAGAAGCCCTAAGATCCAGCCGTGCTGAGTTGGAATGGCGGCATCAGGAGAGTGCAAGAAGAGAGACACAGCCTTGTGCACAGAGGGCCAGGTCCCCATGGCATCTCTAAACACTTGGTATGGCTCCCAGATCACATGCCGGGCGCTGTGATTGTCCACAGGTACAGAGAGAGGACCCCCGGGAAGATGGTTCTGGTACCCATTTATCATGCCCTCGGGGACGGGCTCCATCGCACTTCCCCAGCCAGGCCACAGCAGCACCATGAAGTCATTCGAGGCAGCAGACTTTCTAAAAGACGATCACTAATGCGTACGCTGTGTTGACCCTCGGGTACTTTGGGAAGCATTCCACAGGCACTGTGTGGTTTAGACCTGTGGTGGGGGCAACTATCACCATCCCTGCTGTGTACATGAGATTACAGAGGCACAGAGAGGTGAGATGTCTTCTCCAAGGCCACGCAGCTAGAACCTGGCAAGTCTGGATCCAAACCCAGGTCAGCTAGCTTCAGAGCATAGACTCTTAGCCGTGACATGTCTCCTCAGTCCTGCATAGCTGGGGCCTGGCTCTTCACTGGGAGCACAGGAGAATTCAGCAGACGCCCCCTCCTCTTCTTAACTGACACCTGACATCATGATTCTGAATCTCTGGTGGTGCTGAAATTGGCTCTACCCAACATGCTCAGCCGCGACTGACCCATCTTGTTTTAAACGAGAGGCGCCAGTGCATTTACCTGAGCGGCAGCAGACCAGCAGCAAATGTTCCGCAATGTCCCCCAGAGCCGTGCTCATGCAGATGAGCTGCTTCCCCTGGACTCTTCTGGCTGGCTGATGCTTGTCCTCCCCTTCTCTTCAAAGCCATCGGAAGCTGGACCATTTAACAGCACACTGTGTCTGCTGTACAAATAATCGATTGTCTCTTCCGAGACCGCTTTCTCACACAGCCTCCTGCTGTGAGCTGAAAATGGAGCTTCCCTCCTAGCTCGCACCTTTCGTCAAGTTCAACCACCTGGGCACTTCTGTGTTACAGGACTGGTAGGGTGTTCTTATCTGTACTCTATTATTCCAGACGATGCTGCTGGTCAGGTGCTGATGCATATGCCTGGGTCTGCTTACGCTTTCCTGCAGTGTGGTGCAAGCTGCATTAGAAGTTACTGCTCTCCTGGATCAGGGAGATTCTTCCCACCATCCAGACAAGGCATCCTCACTTCTACCTATCACAGAATCAGTGCCTGCAAGCCCACAGCTAGCAGCGGACACAGGATAAATGTATGGTTCAGTTTGGAAACCTCTCACGCACATTTTCTAATGCCCTGAGCTGAGATGAGAATTTCCCAGAGGGCTCATCAGTGACCACAGATTGATTTATATTTACAATTGTAAAGGTAAAAAGGAGGGTAAGCATTAGCAAGGACCCAGCTAAGAGTGGCTGCCTGATGGGGTGTGTGTTGGGGGGGCACCTGCAGCAATCAGGCTGTGATGGAGGCTGCTGCTGGGCTTTACCAAGCATTTGGGAGTTCACACCTATCCAGACATTTTGAATCATAAAGTTGACTGAGTGCCCCAAAGCCAGACTGAGGTTGACCATTGTCTCCAGAAGTCAGAGGGGCTGTAGCCCCTGCCAGATCTGTAGGTGCCTGAGACAAAAGTGACTACATGGGATTCCTTCGGCTAATTTAATTTTACCATGAATTGTTATCATATCAAGAACATTACAGCTGATGTTTTACAAAGAATAATAATATTTTAAAATATGTGGGTTTTCCTAAGGTGGCTTGTCCATCAAATCCCTTCGGCTGTTTCACAACCTACTAATTAGATTAAGCCAGTTTAATGACTCAAGCATATAAAATGCCTTACCTCTCCCTCCTTCACTAATGCATACACAGCCTGAGAATTAGGTGGGATAATTTTAAGGCCAGACCCATATAAATTGGGAGATTCAAATTAAGGTTTAATTAACCTGCTTAGAACAAAAATCTCTGAACAGCGGGAGAGTCTGCACACTGTTCCATGTGATCTGTGCTAACCAGGCACAACAGGCCACCCCATGACTGCTCCATGTGCCAGGACACTTGCCTCGGTCTGTGTATTGGACAACGTGGGGGGTGCCTGTCAGTTCCTCATGCACCATCTGTAGGCATATGTAGACACGTGGAAGAGTCTGGAAAGGAAGGCTGCCTTCAGCTAAGGTTTCCATGGTGTTGGAAGCACCCAGTGGGATTCGTCAAATGATTGGCTGATAAATATGGGGGGGTGTTGCCTGCTCAGACTGTTTCTCACACGATGGCACACAGTGAAGTCAGGTAGAGTTGACCTGTGGCTAGCACCCTCAATTCCAGTTTAACCAGTTGATTACTCATAGGGTTCCCCAGATCACATGCCTCTGTCCTGAAGTTAGAAAGGCTAGTCCTTGTCTGTGTGGAAGAAGCCATCTCCACCTTTTTGGAGCAGAGCGGTGTGTTGGGGTAACTTGTAGGAGTCCTGGGCTCTTCTTTCTTCATCTGAGCTGCATTCTATGTAATCGTGAACTCCAAGAGCTTGGCACCAACTGATGGTCAAGATATTTTCCTCCTTTGCCGCCAACATCTCACTCCACTCCACTGAATGGTCAGTTTTCAGATGCCGTGTTTTATTAGGAAAATATGGGAAGGTTGACCTGCGATCTCCATGACTGTGTGCCAGTGTCGAGGATGAAAAGTGCCATTTCCACACTTGGATAAATGAAAAAGGGCAGACAGAGGGACTCTCTTATCTGTAGCCAACCCTTCCCAGCTATGTCCTGACAACTTCCTCTCTCCCCACCACTCTCCAGGTCAAACGTTGCAGGCGAACTTGCCTGGCTATTCCTCTCCATTAGAGAGACGGAGGCCCCCACTGGAGCTTCTATAGAAGAAGGGTGGACATGGACAGTTACCAAGACTGGGTTTAAGTGTGCCAAAGTTTCCTGCATCTGTCTGGAAAAGATTACACACGTGAGCGAGGCCTCTGGTGCTCCAGCCTCGTGGAAGAGCCGGCAACTCAGCTTGCCGTAGGTCAGTGAGCTAACCATTCGCTCTTCATTTAGACCTACAGATGCAGCCAGACACGTGGCTGTCACGCTGCCTGAGATGAGCTGTTCCAGGTTTCCACCATGAGAATCTACATAATGAATATGTGGATACTCATATCTGTTCACTTAGTAGGGAAATTTCAATAATAGAAATCTCCAGATGGGCAATTGTTCCGACATGACTCGTGTAGCCTAGCTGATGAAATGGAAAGCTTGAGAGTGTGAACAATCAGTATTTTGCAAACCCCAGTAAAATATAAGATTCAAGAAATGACCATCGAGAGTTGGAACTGTGAGGTGAAAGGTTGAAGGGAAATTTGCAATGGAACCCACTGATAAATCTCACATTACTAAAAGTGGAACTACCAGCACTGTGGTCCTGCTCACGAAAAATTGCAGTGTGCAATACACAAAGGATCTCTGCCCAAAACACTGAACCTAAATCTAACAGCATCCTTAGAAGTAGCTTCCAGGTTACAGGAGATATGGGGATGCACTAACAGGTTAAACGACGCGAAGGGGAAGCAAACTGACAAATCCCTCCATGAGGACCCCTGAGTCGGCTCCTTCAGCGGATCAAGGTAACCACAACAAACCGGGGAGCATGCTAGAAATTTTAGGAGGCTTCCCAAGCAAGTGCCATGTGTGGCTCACACGGGAATCTGAATTTACAAAAACCATCTCCAGACCTGAGACAACTGGGGACTTGACCAGGGATTGAGTTTGATGGTTCCAAAAGTTATCTCTCTCTATTGTAAGATAATGGAATTGTGTTTATATCAGAAAACGGGCTCTTTAAGAGAATCATATTGAAGTATGTTGAAGTAAAAAATGAATATGTGCATTTGCTTTTAAATACTTCAGCAAAAAAGTCAAGTAAGACAAAATTCTGATAATTATTAAGTCTGATGGATAACTATTTGAAATATTATCACTTGATTTTCTCCATTTACAAGCATATTTGGAATTTTTTCTTAGTTGTCATGACGCTGTTGTGGAAGGGTGGATGGCTGGATGGGAGAGGGTTGGCTATACCCCTATATTTCTTTTGTACACTTTGTATAGCCAAGGTATTGCCTGCACTTGCCTAGATCCATTACCACAAGATCATGCCACATGAAGTTATGCTGCCAAGAAAGACACTGCTCAGCCATGGCAGTGGAGAGAGATTCATCCTTTCAGAGAGTTCAAACAGAGCTGAGGAGGGTTGTCACCAGAGCACGGGAGGTCCAGCAAGTGCCCAGTGTTCAAGCTTCCTCTAGGTGCTCAGCCTTTGTTAATCTGGAGAAAGAAGAAAGCATGTCAAAGAGTATCCTTAAATTAGCTGCAATCTGCCATAGAAACATCCCCACCAGTAACACCTGAAGGTGTCTGATCGTGGGTCTAGTTTTCAAATTGTCACACAGCCACTCCTCCCTCTGTGCCCTGCCTCTATTCTGAGCCCTTAGAAATATTTGAAAGGAGAGAAATTGACCAAAATGGTCAGTGACACTGGATCAAAAGTTTTTCAAGTGTATAGACTGTTAGCAGACTGTGAAATCAATCTAGGAGGTCATGGCCAGCGTTTTACAAAACAGCAATGGTAGAGTAGATAAGAATCAAAGTACATATCATGTTCTTATTGTCTTTTCTAATATTTATTTCTACAACATTAACATAGCTCTGAGTCATGATGTAAGATGTATTTCTTACCTGGTTGCCCTTAAAATATTTGATAAACTGGGTTCTAGAAATAAGCGTGATTCTGTGTCATGTGTTTCCCACAGTTGACTCTTCACCTTCACATGGACATGCTGTGCCTATTCGTCATGAAGTCATTTCCAAAGACTGTGTACAGTTTGAATAAGGTGAGAAGAATATATAACGCAGCCCTGGGTTTCCTTGACGGTACAGTCACCTGCTCTGATCTGGACATCTGGAATAAATCACTGTCCCTGTCAGATGTAATTGAGAGGAACAAGAAAATTTGGTGCCATGCAGAGCAGGAAAGTAGAGTTTAAAATATTTGGCATTTCTTCAGCTAGCACATGCGGGCTATCCATTGCCACAGTGCAGGAATATATCCCCAGAGTTGGGCTCACACACCGTGCCTGGGCAGTGAGTCCAGGACAGAAGGAACACACTTTGACTGGGCAAGGGGGCGATTCTCGATAAGCTCTTGCATGGGTTGCTACGGTACACCTTCCTGGTCTCTGTGACTATCTTCTGCACCTACAATTTTCTGTGGCTTTTCACTTTACCAGGCATCAGTCTGCCCTGGCTGCCTCTTCCCTGGCTCTCTGCCACCTCCCCTGGCTATCTTGGGAGAGCCACTTCCAGGCTAAGGCTGGGATTCTGTTGACGGAACCGCCTCACTTACTGTACATCTCCTGGGTAAGGCGGGACCTCATCCAATGACAGGTGTCCTAACAAGGAGGGACAGTTTGGGCACAGAGAAACACGGTCTCAATGCCACATGAAGAAGGAGGAGACCAGAAAGATGTGTATCCAGGTTGAGGAACGACTATGGCTGCTGGCGGCTGCTGGCACCTGCTGGGAGCAGGTAGAAGGCCTGGAAGGAGCCTCTCCCAGAGCCTACTCAGGCACAGTCCGCTCGCACTCTTTGTAGAATTCTGGACTCCAGAACTATAACTGAATTAATTATTATTTGAACCACTCAGTGTGTGGCCCTTCGTGTGAGCAACCTTAGGAAACTGAGGCAGCCTACAGACTAACTGTAGATTTAGGAAGACTGGGTCAGTAACCATTCAGATGAGCACCACCTAACATTCCCACAAAAGAGCTTGACTGCCCACCTGATGTGAATTATGGCACACAGTAAGAGACCCATCATACCTTTCTGTGCTCCTTGAGACAGGGGCCCTGCTCCTATTGAAAAGTGACCAGATGTGGAAAGGGCACCTGAAATGTCTCCTAAGATAACGATCTCATTAGCCATCAGTCTTAGCTCAAGGCATTTGTGTGCTCTCTCTCTCTCTCTCTCTCTCTCTCTGTTTCTTCTTAGGAATTTGAGGGAGGCCATGCAATGTGCTAGAGTTTTGGAGAAATAAGTTATATAAGATAAATTAGTAAAGGAGGGAGGCTAAAACCAGACATTATGGTTAGACCAGATGGGGTGCAACTCTGCGTGCTGTCTCCGGGAGTCCATATGTGCTCACATGGTTCACCCACCTCAGCCCCCCTCTCCAGGAAGTTCTTAATAGAGGCCTTCTGAAGGCCAAAGTGCGCTCAGAACTAGCTATGAGTCTGAATGGCAAGAGGATGAGGTGGCTGCTTCCAGGGAGGCCTGGACTGCTGGCCTAGCAGACAGGGAGGAGGCACTCAGCTGAGTTGAAGGGTTTTGGCATCAGGGAGAAGATGGAGTCGTACAAGCTACTCAGAGTGCATGTGCTGGAGAACACTACAAGGGAATTCCAAAGAATCCGAGAACAGCCAGGAGATCTCCGGGTGCTGAACTCCAAGGGGGAATCTGGATTCCTGGTGATTTTGCAGACCCCATGTGGCAAGTATGGCAGCTTATTTTGGGTTTCTCCACCAACACAATGCAGAGACAATGACGAAAACAAGTGTTGACAGGACAGAAAGTTCCCTCCCTGTGGTCTCCAGGAGAGCACTCACTTTGCCTTAGCTCATCTCTTTGAAATGGGGTCATTGATTGGCATAGAAACTCAAGACCTTTCAGCCATGGGCAGTGTTGCAGGGTCCCACGGGTCTGTCTAGTTGCTTAGAGGAGCCAGGGTCACCGGTTGGGCCTTCTCTGGAAGGACGTGCGCACAGCAGCACTGTCTGGCCCATAGATACGTAGCAAAGACTTGCAGCTCATGCGAAAGTGGATTCAGCAGGAGCCTAGACCTTGGCCTGCTCCGGCACAGTGAGCCTATCCCATTTCTCTGAGCCAGCAGGTACATGTACACATGCATTCTCACATGCATGCAAATATGCACCCTTACACAGCAAGTGTGCACATCAAAGGACATGGGTTCAACGAGCAAATGCCCAGCCACACTCACCAGCACATACATGAGCCTTACGGCATGCATTCTTACCCATGTGTTACCATAAACCCCGAAAGCATGCACCCTCACATACGTCCCCACATACAACACACAACACACATGTCAGCCCACTCCAAACGCTCATGTGCATGTGTACACAACACACACGTGCATCCATGTTTACTACCAGTCCCACGTGCAAATGCAGACTCTACATGCACAGGCACTCAGCACAGGCTCCCGCGCTGATACAGCCATGCAGGCACCTCATGGCTGCGGGAGGCTTTATCAGTTCCTATAGCTTTCACCTCTCCCCACAGGTGGCTCGGCCTGAAAGACCATCAGCCGAGGAGGCAGCTTCAGGCCTTGTGTGCGCAGGGAGTCCTGACTTCACTATTGATTTTTGCCTTTCACTCGGCAGCAGGACGGGCTCATCAGCGCTGTGCAGTCTGTAGCAGCCCTGCATGCAGGAAGCCCAGAGCAGTTTGCAGAGAGCAGGAGCTGCTCAAGAAAAGGACTTTCTAAGAGGAGTGGCCTCCCTCTGGCCAGAATGCTGCCCTTCCAGGCTGAGGGGGTGAGGACACAGCGCACCGTCAGGGAAAAGAAGTCTCTGGAAGGGCACTGAGCCTGGAGCCCCGTGTCAGAATCTTGCTGTGCATGGAGCCATCAGAGCAACGTCCCGCAGCAGCCTCGAGCTGACTCTGGCCTCCTGCTGCCTGGCCCGAATCTCGATCCATGTTCCCTCTCCTGTCAGCTGCCTGTCCTTCCTCAGGCTGCCGCCTCCCCACGCCCCTTCACTCAGCTCTAAACCAACTAGAGACTAGGGCTGCATAAGAATGAGGTCAGGAAATTGTGCCAGGCAGCGAGGGCTGAGGCAGCTGAGATGGCCTGAGCCGCAGGCCCCGCCGGAACTCCCTGCCCCTCTGCACCCGACTTGAAATCCAAAATGTTGCTTGCACTTCCAAATGGAATTTTTAAAAGTGAAAATCAATGTGCTCCAACAGAAAGCACAAATGTTCAATTACGAGATAAATGGAGCATTAAAGAACACATTACGTAACGCGATTGGTTAATTGTGCAGGCGTTAAGCATCTAGAAACACCAGTGGACCTCCGGCTACGCAATGAGGCATGGGTACCTCACGCGGAAGGTGCCTCCGAGAGTCTAGAAAAACAAATGCCTGCCACTTATCAATTCTGTTTGCAGGAAAGGAAATGAATCCCCACTCTCCAACCCAGGCAACTCCCAGGGGCATCTTACTCCACTTACTGCTTTCCTTAGAATCTGCCTTGCAGGGCCACGGTGATCCTCCTCAGGGCAGGGAGGAAGGCCCTCAGTGCCCCTTCTGCAGGCCTTGGTAGGGCAGGGCGGGGCCCAGTTAGGTGATGCCTGGTGCACACCCAGGTGCTGCGTGGCTGGGACACCGTGCACTCAGCCCTGCAGGGCCCAGCCTCCTGGCCAGTAGTGAGCCAAGTTGGCATCATGCAAGCATTCATGAAGTGCTGCCATCTGTGAGACCAGTTCACAGAAAGTTCGGGAAGTCAAGAGCAAAATGTGCTGTGCTGAGCCCCTGCAGCCATTGCTCAAGGGTGCCGGTGCTGGCCGATGGCCTCCCTGGCACCGCACAGCCCTCCCATCCTGGGGGAGGCTTTATTTTCTCTGGCTGCAGAAAGCCCCTGTACTCAGCAAGTCCATGGGAAGCTGGACCTGGACACCCATTTGTGCCTGGGGTGATCCCACGAGGCTCACATGGGTGCGCACAGTTCACCAGAGTAGGAGCGAGGCTCAGGGTACCTGCTCGCAGAGGCACCCTCCTGCTGGCCGCCCACACTGGCCCACACGGAGCAAGCAGGCAGGAGAAAGCACCACTACCCAGATTCTAGGCCCCCCATGGGCCAGGCTCCAGCTTCCTCTTTGTACCTTCAGGGTGACCTTCCTGGGCCTCAGGTCACATGCTCTGCGTGGCCTTAGCCAATGTGCCTTTCTTGTTGTTTATCTGCTTTGTCACCAGAGAAGCCACATCATGGAGCCTGGGACCTTGGGGACTAAAGCTGCCCAGGGCCTAGACTCTCCAGGCTAAAGCAGGGGTCCACCCCGGCTTGCCCTGGGCTACCTCACCACCACCCTGCTGCTCCAGGCCCTGTGGCAGTGGGGAGCAGGGTGGCACCTCACGAGGCACAGCTCCAGTGCACACGTGCCAGGCCACACGAGCCAGCTGGGGGTTTGAAGACTTCCTGGAAAGAAACAAATGGCTCTGTTTCATCAGCAAGTGAAGATGCTCATTTGAAAGAATGGCTCCCACTTCACACCTTACTGTAATTTTCCAATTAATTGTGATTTAAATATGTTAATGCAGCTAACTAGGTTGAGCATGGGCTTAAAGACTTTCTGAATAATGAAGTAAGAACTCCTGGTGCACACACAGGAGGGACTCCTCATCACACCCTCCAAAATGAGCCAGACCCAGAGCACCCAGGTCACATGCCAAGGGGACAGACCTCAAGGATGCCTGGGCCCTCCCTCTACTGGAGAGATCATTGGCAGTTCCCTTCACCGTGCATTGAAGGAGCCCTGGGGAGGTCTCTGCACCCTGATTCCCTCCTAGTCACTGCTGTGGCTGTCCGATTTATCTACATTCTGTTACAACCTTTTTTAACTTGCTTTAAGTGTCAACCTGAGTTATAAACACCCAGGCTGGGGCCCTGCGATGTGTGGACTTGGCCAATGCTAGGACAAGGGAAGAGCCCATCACTGGCCAGCAGCCCCAGCACAGTGGGCTTCCAGGCAGAGCTGGCCCTCATTGGCCTATGCTTTGGGCTCCAACTCATTTTCTCCCCTGCAGGTGAGAAGACACAGGCATCAGACAGAGAGAGGGCTCTTCTGCATGGGAGACATCCATACCCTCAGCTGCCCACCAGTCCGGCCAGGGCACCCCCTGCAGCAGCTTCCAGCCCCTCAGGCTACGTGGCAGTGACTGCCTGGAGCCCCTGCTCTGCCTCTCCCCAGGATCACTGCGACTCCTATGTGCTACAAAGGCTGATGGAAATGCCAGCCCCCAGTGGCTGTGAATATCAAACAGGACCAAGCACATGAAAACCAGACAGGAGCAGTGAAGCCTTAGGCCTCAGGACATGGAGGGCCAGCCCGCGGTGACCAGGAGGAACTCCTCCTCACAGATGGCAGAGAGCTTGTGCCTGGTGGGCAGGTGGGCACGACCGCACCCTGGCACCACTTCCACCCACCCTGGCTGCGTGTTCTGGATGAGACGCCGTAGACCTTTGGCACAGCCGTCTTCCGTTGCTCTGCTAGTCAGCTCTGAGTGCCATGGCAGCCACCACAGGTGGGCTCAAGAGCCGAAATTCATCTCTTAGAGGCACTGGGGACCGGACATCCTGGATCGAGGGGTTTCTGGGGGGCTTCTCAGGCCTCTCTGCTTGGCTTGCATATGGTGCCAACATGTGCATCACACGTGTCCGGTGGCTCTCCTCTTCTCTGTGTCCTGATTTCTTTAGCAACGACCTTTTGGCTGAGGGCCACCCTGACAACCCCATTCCAACTTAATCACCTCTTCCAAGGTCCCAACTCCAATACAATAACAGCAGAGTACCGGAGGCCATGGTTTCAACAGGTAAATTTGGGGGTGTGGACACAATTCAGTGCAGAGCAGGTACAGAGCTGTCCTCCAGCCTAGGTTTACTTTTGTAGTCTTATGTCATACAACATCCATCACCACACATTGGTTCAACATACGACACGCCAGATGGTTTGAGTGTGGGGGACACAACACCCTAAGGAGCATGGGTTCAGGATACAGGCAGCAAAAGGGCTAAACACAACATGCACGTCACTCAGGGATGTGGGTGCCATGAGGTTGAGTGGGTGGGAGGCCCAGCTTGCTACAAGGGGACACAGTGATCAGAGAGTGGGCCAGAGGTGACTCTAAGAAGCAGCTCGCATGCGGGTGGCCAGATGGAGCTGGACGGGGCCCACCACTTGAGCAATGATTTCACCTGCTGCTGACAGTTCATGGGCATTAATGACTCATTTATCTGAATTTTATCTTCCAGGTATAAATGGGAGCGCTACCTTAGACTGCGACAGTCACTGGATTTGCAAAGGCAACTGTGATGAATGTGCAGATTAACAGGGGTCGTTTACTTACTTGGTCATTACATGTAGTGCCGGCAGTCTCTGAGTGCCCTAATTAAGTAAGGGAAGTAGTAGGAAGAGCTCTGTGTGTCAACACAGGAGGAAGCATTTAGCTTCAGTACACAAGAGGAAGATTGGAGCCACCGTGGCTAAGAATCCATCGCCACAAGGAAAGCACCAGAGAAACTCTTCCATGCTTTCCAGCCACAGGTCAAGGTTTCCTCCACACTAGTGTTGGAGGTGAAAAATATTCAGATATATGAAGTTACTGGCCCCAAACCCACATTGAGACAGAAGCTTCCATTACGCCAACGAATCCCCGGTACCTGTGCTCCAGGACAGGAAGCCCTGGGATGCCTTGCGGCTCACTCTGTGAACTTTCAAGTCTGTCCTGACTCCGACCTGACTTGCTGCTGGTGTTTTGAGGGCTTGCTTCACATAGCAAAGAAAGGTAGCCATAGTCTGATCAGGCAGGATGCATCAGATGGCCCAGTTGTAAAGCTGGGGCAGGGTCCCTAAGGTACAAGCCATTACTGCTGTTGGCTTGGGGGCCCTCATGATACTCCATCCCCAGGCAGGTCAGCTCTGGCCATAAGCTGTCCCACCCCCGCCTTCACAAGGCCATTGCCTGTTGCTGCTCAGTGCCTGCCCACCCCCAGCAGACGGGGGCCCTGTTATGTCCATTCCCCAGAGACAGTGATCAGAGTGGCTGGAATCAAGTGGAATCCAATTTACTTCTGGGACTATGATGATGCAGGGGAAGAACTTGGCACACACTGGTGTGTGGCTAAAGCACGATGAACAGGTAGGAAGTGGCCCAGCTCCATTCACACCCCAGAGAGATGGGACAGCATTCTCGGAGAGCAGGATAAGATGCAGTCACAAATGATCAGAGGCCAGGTGACGTGGCATTCAAATGGGCGGAAAAGCACCACACAGAGAGAAAGACCGCAGATCTTCAACCTGGTTGAGCCTCCAGGCTAGCCCCAGAGCCTCTGCTCCACTTCATCAAGCTTTCCCCTCCTGACTCACTCATCACATCTCTAGGCTACTCAGAGACTCCACTCTCCATGCTGACATCTATGTCCCTGCTTGACCCCACCCGGATGCTCTATGGTAATTGGCAGGGCTTGGCACCATGAAGTCCGGTGATTATGGGTCCATTTTTCCCTCCATCAGTTACCAGTTATTAAATGGAGTTGATCTCTACTGAAACCTCACTGCCTGACATTTCCTATTTGTTCTTCTGTCACTTGATCCAGATGACTGCAAAGGCTTGTGACACCCAAAGCCATCATTTACTGGTGACTAGATTTCACTTTCTGAAACAAGATGGCAGCTGACTGTGTTTGTGAGCGTCATGGGACCAGTGGAGTCCACTGCAGATGGTTCCCCATCCCCCCTACCTGCCCGCTGACTCAATGAGCCTGCAAAGCAAACCAAAGCCATGCAAGAGGTGGCTTCTAAGTGATGTCTTATGACATCTCATACCCTGTCCTGGGGCCATGTACAGACTACAGGAAAGCTGGTGGTTTCTTTTTTTTTTTTTTTTTTTTTTTTTAAATAACCACTGGCCACATCTCCAGTCCTTTTTATATTTTATTTTGAGACAGGGTCTTACTAAGTGCTATATTGCTAAGACTGACTTTGAACTTGCAATCCTCCTGCATCAGCCTCTGAGTCCCTGGCCCCACAGGTGTGTGCCACTGTGCCTGGAGAGCAGGTGGTTCCTATTCACCCAATACCTTATCTCCAGATTGGAATCCCTCAAGGCCATGATGCTCACCATCTACGCTGTGATAGTTTCCCGCCCTTTGGTTCCATGGTCTTACAGACGAAGAAGCCTTGAACACGTGGAGTAATGAAACGCACCCCATCTTCTCTTGGTTCTTTGACATTTCTCCACATCTCTCCCCTTAGACCCTGGGGCTTCCTTTGCTTCCTGTGCATATGATGGATTCCTGTCCCATGTAGGGCTTCCAGACACCGGCTCCCCTTGCCGCACGATCCCTCCTTGCTGCTCAGGGTGCGCAATGGCTCTTGCTTCTTCCCATGGCCCTGGAGCTCTGGGGGTGTAACGTGGCCCTGCCACAGGGAGCACACAGCAAGTGAGTCTGTGCTCCCACCAAAGCCTCTCATTCCGGTGACAAGGCCAGTAGCCCACTCAACCCTTTGTCTAGTGGCCTGCCCTTCCATGCTTTCCGGGGAAACCGCACGGGCGCTAGGGTTCTCAGGGAGGCAAGGCCACACACAGGGCTTGTTAGAGAAGCCTCAACTTACACAAACAAGCTAGCCTAGTGCTGCCTTCCTTCCTCCCACACAGAGCAAAAGTCACACAGAATGAGGTCCCTGGCCTCGTCAGCAAGCAGGTTTGGACGTTTCTCGCTTAGGTCAACACTGACAGTCATTGGAAGTGGCACATTTAAACGCAGAAAGCACAAGGCATTAACAGATCCAGCCGCTCAGGGCCCTGCACCCTTTACACAAAAAGCCCTTAAACCAACGTAACAGGCCGAAATTGTGTAAATGCCAGGGCTCTGGGAGCCACTCGTGCCCATGCCCTTGATGTATTCTGCCTGTGCGCCCTCAGAGGACACAGTGGGGCGGTGGGAGAAGGGCATCATGGCACTTGCGTGGCCTCGGTTCCAAGGAAGCCGGGAGGGCACAGAGAAGCAATCCCAAACCGTGCTTATGTGAATTACACCTGCTAAAAGGCTCTGCTCACACGCTTGCTGGCCTGAATCAAGCAGGGGCTTGGCCAGCTGCGTCCCCCACACATCTCGGTGTTTTTCCCTAAGAAGCTTCTTGGACTCCCTGCAGCCCCCTCTGGAATGTGCATAACCCATCCATCCTACTGTCATGCGTTCTCCCAAGTGCCACTGCACTGTGATCCCAAAGCACAGCCATGGCGAGTTGAGCAGCTACGATCCCCAGAGTTGCTGGGGAAATTGAGGCATAGAACAGTTTCCTGGCTGGCTAGCTCTTAAGCCAGGGAGCCCCTATAGACTGCACTGAATCCCACCTGCACAGGAATCAGTCCCACTCTCTGCTCATGATGCCAAATGGGACATTATTGTCAGGACTTCCAGCCACTTCTGCTGCTGTGGAAGTCCCCACAGGGCTAGGCCTCTGTTCCATGTGGCCATGCGCTGCAGATAGCAGGAGAGGCAGGTCTGGAGTGCCCTCCTGGGCTGACCATCTCCCCGCCATGATGTGGAGGCTCTTGGGCCATCCTAGGTGCCATGTTGCTGGAAGGCCACAGAGGCATCCATCCTCCTCTTAGGAAGCCGTTACACCCCCTCACCAGAGAGAAAGAGAAACTTGGCTAAGTGCAGAGTGGTCCCAGGCCCCAGCAAGGAGGGCCCAGCCCTTTCTCTCTGCCATGCTGTGATTTGCCTTGATGACCCTCTGCCCCCAGACCCTGTGCTCTCCTCACTCATTGCAAGGACAGCTGTTGAATGCAATGTGTGGTTACGAGGTCCACACTGTGGCAGGCACTCTGCAAGCCATGGCCACATGGAACACGGCCCTGGAAATGTCCCCAGTCCACACCCACCTGCGAGTACCACCTCATCAGGGCAAACGGGAGCCCATGCCTGGCTTCTTTCCTTGGCCTGCGGGGGTCACGCTGATTCGACCTTCATGCCCCGCTGTGAACTGGAGAAGCAGCCCTCCTGCATTGAGCATTTCCCAGAGAAAACCCTGTATTTATTTTCTCCCCAAACTCTCAGCACCATGCTAGCTTTGGCAGAGGTTTGGTGGAAGCACGGAGAGAGCTCTTCTTCACCCTCTCCCTACAATCAGGGTGCCCCTGACGCCCTGGAGTGCTCTCACCGGAGCGCTCATACGGTGACACTTTTCACCTACTGTCTTGTGGGCCACACTCATCCTAGGGCCCGGAATGCACTGAGGTCGTGCGTACTCCAATGCTGCTGTGCAAAAGCCCGTGGGGCGGATCTGGAGATGGGACCTCTGAGAGGTGACCAGGCCTGGATGGGACCAGAAGTGCGGGCCTCTGGTAAAGCAAGGTTAGTGTTCTTGTAAGACAGGGCCGCAGGCAGCTTGTGCCCGCTGAGGGTGCAGAGAGGCCTTGGGAGCTCGGTGGGAAGGTGGCTGTGCACAGCACCCTCGGGGAACAGGCAGCGCCTCCAAGCCACCTTGGCAGCACCCGGATAATGCACTTCCCAGGCTGCAGGGCAGGGAAATGCAAGTCTGCTGTTGAAGCCACTTGTCCTGGGGCATTTCACTGTGGCAGCCTGGACAGACCAAGGCAAAGCCCTTTCTTGGATGCGACCCAACTGGCCTTAGTCCATCAAGCACCATTCCACCTCCGTCAGTGTCCAGTTCCAGGAGCAACGCTGAGCTCGCGGGCAGTTCTGGGCTTTTTCAGGCCTCTGCAGCACTCATGGACCTCCACTGCCAGAGCTCACTCTCAGCTCACGCACGCTCCTGTGCTCCCGCTACACTCCCGGGTGCCTCCTTGCTGCGGCCCTGCGCTGGCAGCCTTCTGGGCCCATGGGCACTGCAGCCGGGCCTGTTCCCTTCCAGCTGCAAGCAGCAGCAACCTCAAGGAGGTGAGAGTGCTCCTGGGGAGGGCAGAGCCCATTAGCACACACTGCAGGCACTCCATGGCCCTGGCACGGGCTGATGCACCAGCTGCAGCTCCAACAACTGTCATCTGACATCCTGACACAGACGAGCTCCGAGAGCCAGGAGGCCTGGGCAGCTCCCCGCTCTCTCCCACCACGCCCAGGCCCCTGGGCCCAGCCTCCAGCCAAACAGGTGTACAACAACCTGTTGCAGCTCCTCAGAAGGCTGCGGGCTCCAGGGAGGCCTCCGAGGGGAGGATGAAAAGAACAAAGGAGGGTTGGCCCGGGTCGACAAGCTCATTGATAGCAGTTTAGGGGGCAAGCTCATTGATAACAGCTTAGGGGGCAAGCTCATTGATAACAGTTTAGGGGGGCAAGCTCATTGATAACAGCTTAGGGGGCCAAGCTCATTGATAACAGCTTAGGGGAGCAAGCTGCCTGGTGACAACAAATTGCTCCTAATGGCTTTTGCTGCCTGCAGGCCCCAGTCAGAAAAAACAAGCTGTTGGTTTGGTCCAAGAGAGGCAGCATCTTCCAAGCAGAGGGACCCATCCCTGGGAACAGTAACAGTCACAGTGACAATAGCTGCCGTGTCTGGCATTCCAAAGCTGGGCCTTGTCCAGGTGCATGTGGCATGTCCAGGTGAGCCCTCCATTTGAGGGCATTGTGCACATGCAGGAGCCCCAGTTCACAAATGTCCTGGTTCCCGGGTCACATTAAAGGAAAGGTGGCAGAGTCCAGATTGGAAACTTGCTGGATGTGGCTCCAAACTCTGGTCTTTTTGTCACTATGCAAATCTGTCCCCAAGACAGAGGGAGGTCCTGGGGAATATTCTCCCTCGCCAAGTTCAGCACTGGATGGCGGGCTGTGGAGGACAGTGCTTCACCCAAAGCTTGTCTAGAGAAGATGCACACCAACAGGGCTGGAGTGAGGTGGGAGGATATGTGCCTCCCAGAAAAGGAAATTCATTCGGAACAAAGTCACACCCCATGCTGATGTTCAGACACCCAGCTGAGAGTCAGGTCCGCATCATCGGCTACTCTCAGGCCAACAACCAGCAATCAGAGGTCCCCAAGGTGTCTGAGGTAGACCCGCCCTCATTAGCCTGCCTCCCCTCCCTCAGCTCCACTACTATGGGACAGGTAAAGTCAGAGGTGACATTCCTTCCTCCAGCGGAGACAGCTGGTGGTGAGGACTTGGCTGGAGGATGTCTACCTGGCTGGCCAGGACTCCCCGTTTAAAGACACATGAACATCAACAATGCGATTGCCGTGGCCCAGTGTTTTCGGATCCTGAGCATCAAAACAGAAATGGAGCTCCAGTTCTTTCTCTCCAACCCTAATGCATCTGGAGCAAAGAGCTCCTTCCTCTCTTCCGTTCAGGGTAGATTTGAAAACCTTCCGTGTCCTGTGGCTGCTGGAACAAAGGACCACAAATACCGTGTCTTCAAACAGCTGTATCTTCTCTCACAGTGAGGGCCACAGCCTAAAATCAGGCTCACTGGCTGAAATCAAGGTGTTGGGAGGACCCCGCTCCCAGCAGAGACCACAGGGAGAACCTGTTCCTTGCCTCTTCCAGTTTCTGGTGGCTGCCGGAAATTCTTGGGTTGTGGCAAGATCACTCCCCTGCACCCCTCTCAACTGCCTGCATGGCTAGCTACCTTGTCTCCTCCTCTTCCGTTTGTGTCCAGTCTCAGCCTCCCTCAAGAATGCTTGTGACTGCATTTGGGGCTCACCAGATAATCCGGGATTACCTCCCCCATTTGAGATTCCTGATTTAATCACCTCCCCATAATTTTTTTCTCTCTCAGATGACAGTCATGGTTTCCAGGAATTAGGACTTGGTTTCTTTGGGGTGATGACTTAGTCCCTGCATCTATGACTACAGAGTCGTTAACCTCCACACCCACATGGCAGGATAAGACGCACCTATCAGATGTGGTGTTTTTGGAGATCGGATTCCATGTGCTCTCCCAATCCCTATGATCCAGTGTTAGTGGGAGATGGCACATGGGTAAGTTTGCTGATGCCCAGATGACGTTTGCCTCTGAGTCCCGGGATGAGGTCTTTGCTTCCCTGTTTGATCTTTTCCAATTGCTCACTTAGAGACAGAATTACCTTTCCTATCTATTTGTTATGGTCCAGTTTCTGTCTATTCCAAACCCACAAAGGGTCCCACCCAGACCAAGGCCCTAGCCTAGTGATGGGTAGGCCTTTGTGACGATGAAAGCACCGGCACATGGTTACCATCAGGTTGCAGAAGCTCCCTGCTGCAAGCCCACTCAGCGAGTCCCTTCAGCTCCTGCCTCCTCCTATACCCTTGCTCACATTCCCAGCCCCGCTTAAGGTGGGTGCTTGGGTTGTGCTGTGGGATTTGCAAGTTAATGTGATGACAGCAGAACCTCTCCCAGAGCAGCCTGGATGTGTGTGGCCCAGACTCAGCTCAGCCTGGTGTTTCCGAAGCTCACGTTGGCAGGAGCAGGGGTGCTTCGCTCCCCTCCAAAGTGGAGGAAATTCAGTTTTGGTGGACTAAGTGACTTGCCCAAGGCCACTCCGTTGATGAGTGGTGAGGCTGGGACTTGAGCCTGCACCTGTGGAACTTCCAAGCCTGGAGTTGTCATGGTAAACCTGGGTGGGACTAGAGCCTAAAACTGCCCTCAAGTGGGTTGGGCAGCACATGTTTTCATCCTTTTGATCTAGAGAAATCCAACAACTAGCAGGGAGAGGGGCAAAACCCCACCATGCTCTAAGCCACACTGGCCCACATGCGTGACGGTTCCCTCTGGCAGACACGTTCTCCACCTGTGAACCAGGCAGGTTGCAGCCTGGGTCTCAGCACCTACCCGTTGCCATCCTTCAAAGGCTCCAGATTACCCCTCCAGCTTTTTAATTCACTTCTGTGAATCTTTACTGGGACCAGGGTAGCACGATCACCCCTGGATGCAGAGGACAGGAGCAGCACCAGGGCATCCTTCACGGGCTCCTGCAGGCTGGCTGCAGAGCTCTGCCCACTGCTGGCCACTCACACCCCACCATGCTTGCCTGCTCCTCAAAGGAGCATGCCAGGCAGACAAGGCATCTGCCCAGCCTGAGGGAGGTAGAACGTCTCACTTTGGTGCTCTTTCTCTCATGCCCTTTAAGAGCACCTAACTCACCCCAAAAGCGAGGCAGATTATTTACAAGCCTCCGCCGTGGGGTGGCGAGTCTTGCCAACCACAGATGATTGTTCCTGGCATCTTATTTTTTGGTGATGTTTGCTCAACAGCATTAAGCTGAAATATTGTTTTCTGGGGATCACTGCCCATCAGGCACTTAATTACATACAAAATTAGATTTCCTTGCGGTTTCACCAAAGGCCCAGGGCATTGGGATAATTACTAAGAGAAAAGATAAAAATGCAAGCTAATCCCCAAACTGCCCTTCAAGTGGCACTAAACAGAGGCACAGTGGGCCCTTGGAGATGCCGCCTGCCCTCTGGCAGGCCTGGGTGACAGGCCCCACACCTTGCTCTGCATGGCCCAGAAGGCACAGACCCAGAGGCATGAGATGTGCTATCCAGAAGCCCTGCGTGGTCCCTCCCTATTGGGACCTCCAAGCAAAGCTACTGCACCTCTCTGTCTTTTAAAATAGGTAAAAAGACAGAAACTAAGCAGAGGCCTATTTCCAGAACCTTGGAAGCAGAAGGACCTCGCTTTCTGAGTGACCTGGCTGAGCCCCTCATCTCTCTCGGTCTTATGCCTCGCCTGGGAGATAGGCAAGGTGACGTCCCACCACCCTGCCTTGGGTTGCTGCAAGGGTCCCACAAGTTCATCTATGGGAAGCACGTGGCTCAGTCCCGGCTCTTGCTAGGTGCACGAGGAGAGGAGTGGAGGCCTAGGTCAGGGCTGTTTTCCAGGATTATGCGCAGAGGAAGGACTCCCGCACCTTCCTTCCAGCTGCTGGCCCTAACTCTCATTTTTCAACCACAGGGCCGTTCCCAAATTTGTGCTCACTCTACTCAAGGAGGTTGCACTTGGCTTCCAGACTCTTCTGCAAGAGGAGTGTGAAAGGATTCTCCCAGCCCAACAGGGCTCCTCCACTTCTGCTTGCAGCAGTCCCCTGTGAGGGGAGGCACAGAGGGCAGTGACGGGTTAGCTGTCCCCACCCACGGGAATGGAAGGTTGAAGAAAAGGTGGTTTGAAGTGCAGTGGGGGAGACGCCCGCCCCGCTGTCGGTCTCCACCTCCCTCCAGGACCTCGGGAAACTTCCACACACGGAGCCAGTCCGCTTTTGGGAAGTGACAGTCGGCCAGTCCAGCTCTCGCCAGGCCCCAGGGCCAGTGGTGGAGGTCTGTGCTGGGGGCTGGTGATTTTCTGGGCGGAAGCCAGGCTCTGCACTCCCAGCGGAGGCTGGATGAAGCTATATGCTGCTTAAGGGCCAATCTGGGTAAGCAGGAGGGCACAAAACACAATATCTCTGGAAGGCTGGAGGCAAGATTCATTTAAACAGCTTCCACTGTCCTGGGTGTCACCAAGCTGAAGCTTGTCTTGTTTACTGGATGAAGGCTTCACACTGTGTCAACGTTCTGCCAGAATCCGGCATTAAAATGAGCAGTTAGTACAAGTCAGCCATAAACGTGGCAGATCCGGGAGACGGGCAGAAGCCACTCGGAGATCCCTGGTGCGGCTTTTAAGCACTTGGCAGGCTGCTTGCTCAAACTGGAGAGGGGGCTGTGAGCATCATTTGGGCCTGAGTGCAATGCACTTGAAATAATTACTTTAATCAGCAAAAGTTAATTACTTTAAATCATAAATTAATGGCAGAGCATTTGGCGGAGCCTGATGTGTGTGGCGAGGCTGTCAACGGAAAACCCAGGTGAACCGGCGACCCTGCCTCAGCAGCACGGCAGAAGCCGGGGCTCACCCACTGTGCGTGCCACTTCTGTGCCAGTAGGAAGGACTCTCTGTAACTGGAGAAGCACCACCTTAAACTGTCACCTATAAAAAAGGAGCCATAAACAAGCATACTGCTGCTAAGCAGGTGCTGCTGGAGAAGCCGGCCCTTGACAATAATAAGATCTTAAAATGGCATCTGCCTTTATTTTATAGCACAATTGGAAAGATGGTTAAAAGTAATAAACCCAGCTGATATGTTTTATGAATTGGTAGTTAGTGGTGTTTACTGTAGAAAAAGATTTTGGAGAAGATACTGTCACCCCCCAAACATAACCCCCAAGCTCAGTATCCAGAGCTCTGAGCCACTGGCGCAAAGGGGCCTCCGCAGGAAGCAGACTGCAGCCGCACAGATCACGTCTGTCCTCCACGCATGAGAATCTCCAAGAAGCAGCCTGGAGTGGCTGGGAGGATGGGCGGGGCTGTTTCAGAAGCAGGAAAGCCTCACACATGATGTAGCCCGGAGCGGCTGCCCACCGGAGGCCATGCAAAGGGGCGGTTAGGGGCTCATGGCTGGCTTTCCCACGGTGACCTCAGCTGGGTATCAGGCAACATCTACAAGACTTAAAGACACCGGAGAGAACAAGCTGGCTGGGGCATGAGGTCCACCAGGTGACTACAGAACCGGCGTCCAACACGAGAGGCACATTTGAGCCATAGGCCAAAGACAAGGGCCGAATCTAAGAGGGTATGAAGTGTGGAGCCAGTGTAGAGTCCTCACCCTGCCCCACAGGGCCAAGCAGGACAACAAGACCCAGCCAGCCATTCATTCAGCAGACACTGAACACAGGAGAGAGGCCAGACCCAGGTCAAGTGAGGGGACTAGACTGCTGAATGGTGACAATGAAGTGTTTTATGCATGCCAAGAGAGGTGCAAAGTTTAGACCACATGTGAGACTCTGTGCTGGTTGGGAGGGGAGGCCAATAAACTCTTCAGTTAACATATTGGGGACCAGCACCATCTTAGTGTCCTAAGTGCCCATAGATGGCAACAGTAGCTTGATTTAGTGTTCTCCAATCACATGGACAGGTGTAGACCCTCAGCAGCCTGAGTGGACCACAAGGATCCTCCTCTAAGTGTGCAATTCAAGATGGCATCACAAGGCAAATCTTAGAGCAGTGCTGGGAAAATGGCTTTGTCCCTAAGTTTGCCCTCAAGAAGGTTTCCAGCCCTCTAGAATCTCTCCAGACACTGAAGGCTTGGAGGCCCAGTTGTCCCTGCCCTGTGCAGGCCTGTGGCTCACAGGCATGATCCCCCCAAGGCCCTTGTTGAGGCAGGCACTCGGGACTCACAGTCTACAGTGGAAAATCTATCCCATGGAGCCCACATGTCCATGTAGCAAGATCTCCAGAAGGCTCTTAGGTGAGGTAACAGGGGACCTGGGTGTTCCCACCCTCTACACACATGCAATTGAAATGAGAGGGTCCTGGAGGCCTCTTGGACCCATTGGCTCTCCAGTCCCAGGGAGACTCAGCCACATCCCCTGCTCTAGCATCTAGACAGGCCCAGCATCACTTGCTCCAATATCGGAGAATATGCGGTGTAACTGTACCACCTGCCTGTGGCCCCAGGTCTCAGATGCTAGCTCCTCATCCAGGAAATTCCTGGTCAACCGAACCCATCCTATCAGCAGCTCCGTCTGCAGAGGGCTTTGTTTGACCGTAAGCAGCCTCAGATTCCGTCTGAGTTGAGCAGCTCCTGCTCTGTGTGCCTGAGGACTCACGATTCAACCTATCAGCTTCCATTTCCCCATTTGTATGTTGGAGGTGACAGTATAGCATCACAACTTCTCATAATTAGAAGTGACAAACATAAGAAGGTGCCTAGCACACTTCCGGGAATATGGCAGGTGCTCAGACACTATTAGCTAACAAAAAGCTGATCACCAAGGTGCCCTTGCTCTCTCCCGCTACATCCATCTTCTCAAGCCCCTGCTGTCCTTACCACTGCCATGGACCACACAGTGGCACCCACACCCCCTCTCTTTGCCAGAAGCTCGACACAACTGGACTGAATGGTCCTTGGCCTGACCTTTGTGTAACCTGCAGTAGGCAGGAAAAGAGAGAAGAGAGGTCCTCGGAGGTTGGAGCCACACAGGGTGAATTCACTGGACAGGGCTTCCAAACAGCCCTGAATCAACTCTGCTGGCCTCTAAAGATGAACAGGGAGGGAGGTGGGTGGTGCTGCTCAGTGTTGGTTGCAGTGTGAAAAAAAAAATCACGTCCCTGCACAGGGTGTCCTGAACCAGCTCAGAGAGCTAGAAAAAGTGTCATCTGGGTGAGCACAGAATGGGCATGTTGGGGATGAGCTCCTGGGGGCCCATCACACAGCTCCAGCACACCTAAAGGGGGTTACTTCCCTAGATGCAAGACACAAACGTATTTGGCAAGAAACATCTAAAAGTTATCAAATAAAAAATAACATTGCAGAAAATGAGAAACATTTTTCCTGTACTATTAGTGTCAGTGACTTGAGGACCTGAGTACCTGGGATATTGCAACTGTTCAGAATTCCATTCTGTCCCTATCTGTCACAGGTGTTTTGGCAGAACCATCGTTAGCCAAGCTCATCTTCAAAATACCCTGGGTCAGAGTGAGTCTTTGTTCCCACTTGGGAAATTTCCACTTTCGTCAAAGGTTGTCAGCAGCTCATGGGTCCTTTCTCACACGGCAGGGTTTCAATTAAATGTGGCCTGGAATGAGACCCCATCTTCCTCTTGATTTTCTTAGGATCATGATAAAACTCTAACCCAGCAAAGTCTCCGAACTTTCTGCAGTGATGGAAATGGTCTATATTTGAGCTTCCCAATTTGGGAGCCTCGCACCGTCCACCAAGCACAGGAACCTTGTCAGTGTGGCTGAGGGAGAATGGATTTTAAAGTTCACATCCATTGATTCAAATTTATGCAGCCACATGTGGCTAGTGGTAAGAGAATTGGACACTGTAATCCACACTAGAAATAGTAACCACAGAGCCTTGGATTTTTAACCAGTACTAGGGGAGAGTAGTGGTTACAAGTTACAGTCTCCATCTAACTGGGTGGTCATCACTGTAGGTGGCTTCCTACAATGAGGATGGTTGTTATTACAAATGTCCACTTCATAGAGTTGACAGCTGATGACCAGGAAAAGAAAATGCCTTAAATCCCAACACATATGCATGCTTTTTCCACCATGTTGAGAAATGGGAGGGATCTTGGACATCCGCGGCAGGCACTTCCACACTTTATGGCATTCTAAAAACACAGGTTACTGCTATCCTCAAATGAAAAGCAACAAATACAGCAAAGTTTCGTACCAAATTAAACGCACTAAGACTATTTTCATGATTTAAAAAAATCAGAGAAAATTAAATGTGAATTTCAAATATATAAAAGCCAACATTTGCAATCCCACAAAAACATTTCAGAATGAATGCATGGCTCCCAGAGGTATCCAATCTCCCAAGGGTTTAGGTCCATTTTTTTTCCTACTGAAAATCCCATAATAGCTTCGGATGAATAAACAGTCGGGTAGGCAGTGTGAAGCCCGCCAACTTTTTCTTTTCTACCATCTATAACTCTGGCACAGAAATGGAAGCAAAATAGCTCACTCTTCTCTAGTAAACCTGAGAAGTTGGACAGAAAATGCACCTGTGGCCCAGCAGCCCAATGGTTAGAACAGGGTGTGCATGGGCACTGTTTGGAGTGCACTGGAAGGGTTGATCAGTTGATGGTCCTCTTCTTGGTGACACTTCCAGCTCCTCAACCCTACAGTGCCCCCGTGAGAATAGACCTTGCAGAGCCTGGGGAGTGGGGAAAGAGGTGGCTAGCTGCTGGTGGCACAGCACAGTCCCACCCCCCGCCTGGAAAGACCAACCCAAGGCCAGTTCAGAAGACATGGCTGACCAAGAGGAAGGCTGCCCCTGGGAGCCCCGAGCCCTACCTGTCTGTTATTATAGTCATGGGCTCAAAATTCCAGCAGAAAAGCCCAGAAACTAATGCAGCCGGAGCAATCCTACACGAAACACAAGTTATACCTCGCACCAAACTTTAATCTTTTCCCCCAGGCATCTACTCAAGCAGCATTATTTCATTTAATATTTTTTTTTACTATTAATATTCTGCCCTCGATGTGCTGCAAAGCAACTTCATGCAAGAAAGAATGGACTCACCAGGAGGGCTCATTTGTCTTCAGCACCTGGGCTGCTTTAAATTAGAGAGCACCCAGCGAGGGAGCCAGTGCTATTTTAATCATTCCAATGTGTCCAGCACAGGGAGATGAACTCAAAAGGTGAATATTAAAAGTAGTTGTGGAATTCAGTCATTTCACGAATGAGCACGTAATAGCCAAAGGCAAAACCGGAAGGCAACTTCACTTCCAATCAGCGTTCCCATTTTATTGAAACCAGATTGGAATTCCTGGAAGGGAGCCTACAGATCACATCTTTAATACTCATTTTCATATACTCCAGTAAAACTGTCAGGGTGAATCAGTTGTTGAGGAAGGTTTCCTGTATAATTTACAGATGTGCCTCCCGCAGCCCATTATTTAGACCTGAATCCGAAATATGTTTTTGATCAAGCCCAGAGACTTCCTTTCACCTGCCTAGGTTGGCTGGGCTTTAATTTGTCGATTAATGGTGGCCCTCGCACACCGCACTGACCCGCCACACTGGGGACATTAATCCCCACACACACAGCAGCAGCCGGACGCCGGCCACCCGCTTGGTTTCTCAGGGGAGACCTTGCTTAGAGTTCACAGTCGAGGAGAAATGCCTTGGCGCGGCTTCCCCTGGGGGTGGCTGGCACAGAGAGGGCCTCTGTGGGTCCCTGGAGCACGTGGCCACTGGTCCACGGAGCAGTTGGTGAAGTGCAATCAGAGGAGACCATGGGGGACTTGAGGCCCACCCGGCCCCCCACTTCCTCAGGAGCAACTCGAATCAAGCTAGAGCTTAATTCCAGCCACTCTTGTTAGGGCTTTTACCCCTTCTTTCCTTTTTAGATCTGTCTGTTTATCCCAGGAAGTCCCACCTCCATTCTGCGTTGGTCTAGCCACCAAATCCAGCCTGTGGGGGCACACAGAGGAGGAACAAGCCCATCTCTAATGCCTGATTGTCTTCCTTTGCTCCTTAGATTCTGCTGTCTTAAGAAACGAGGTTGGAGGGGCTGGAGTGGTGGCTCGGTGGTGACAGCACTTGCCTGATATGCGCAAGTACACAGGTTCAAACCCAGCACCATGTACACAGCTAAGTGTCAGAGCAATGAAAGCCATGTGGAAAACTCAATAAAAATTGATTCTCTCTCTCTCATCTCACTGCTCCTTTCTCTTAAAAAAATAGAAAAAGAAAGAAAGAAAGAGACCAGGTTGGAGAAGTGGGGTGGCAGTAGAGGAGGTCAGGAAGGCTGGACTCTGGGGACTCCTGGGGTCTGGGCTGGTGCTGCAGGGTGGGCGCGGTGTGACAAGGGCATCCTGGACACTCCAACCCCAGCCTCTTACCCCTGCTTCCTTTCTGGGGATCTGGGCCGTGGAGATGGTGCCTCCTTCAACTGAGTGTCCTGCTGCTGGACCGAGCAGGAGAAAAGAGCTTGCTCATAAAGAGGCAGACAGTCAGGAGGATGATGGTGGGGAGCATGCCCTCCGTTTAAACTCAATGGCATTCCTGAAAAGTCCAAGGGCTGTGGAAAGGCCTTGCTTGGCTGGTTCCTTCTGCAAAGGCATGCACACATGCATGCTTGCACACACGTGGGTGCAAGGGCACACACATGGGGAACCACACTTCATTAAGCACCAGGCATTCAAACCTCAGCACCAGTGGCAAGTGTGACCCCTGGGGAGCTTTCTGCTCAGTAACCTATTCTGCCCTAGCCAGGAAGGTGGAGGCCTACAAGGTCACAAAAATAAACTGAGCTAGAGCAAACCCCAATTCAAATTCCCACCTAGGACACAATGTCTCCTCTTAAATTTACACCGAGGTTAATGGCTGACATTGGACTCCTTCCTGTGAACAGACCTGAGCAGCAGAAGCCACAAGGGGCGGCTCACCACTGGAAGACAGGGGTGCTCCTGGTTATCAAGCACTCACTGTGCCCTCTGTTCAGGTGATCCTGCTGATTTTTCTCACTTCCCCTAGAGCAGGTATGAGTGTCGTGTCTACAGGTGAAGCAACCAAAGCCTAAAGGGGCTGAAGTGAGTCACCCCAGGACACACCGCAGGAAAACAGATGAGGGCAAGGACCACAACTCCAGAGCGGGACTCGCGACACACCTTCACCAGGAGCCCCTGTGCCGGCTTCGCCGCTTACCGCTCATCGGGTCCCTGAGCTGGCCACTGTCCTTACACCATGGAACCTGCAGCACACTGTCCCCTCCTCCAGGTGGACAGAGCGCTCCTGCACTAAGACTGGGCAGTGGAGCCCAAGAGGGAAGGGCAACCCCAGACAGGCGGCCCATGCTGGAGTGGCCATTCCTACAGCCCGACCGAGGAGCTGGGGAGCAGCCCTTCCTGGGGCATCTCCCAGAGGCGGCAAGGACACACAGTGGCCTCCCCAGAGGGAGGACAAGCCCCCCTGAAAGACCCCGGCAGGCACCTTCCACATCCAGCAAACGCAGCACCTGGAGGGCTGCTGGATGCCTTTGTTCACTGGGTTTCTGGAAGATTAGGGGTCTGTCTCCAGGACTCTCGGAAACAGTCTCCAGCAGGAGCCCAGGTGCAGGGCAGTCACGTGTAGTAGCAACCCAGGCAGGCAGCAGAGCGGCGCT